>JAGDQP010005467.1:41824-78089 GCA_022664845.1 Lepisma saccharinum | reverse complement strand
TTCTAAAGTATTCATGAAATGGCAGAATATTTACAAAACTATAAATACAAAAATTTGTTCTACACACTAAGTACATTCTTCGTGTCACCATATGTGACACTATAAACATTGAACTACTATAGATTCATCACAGCTAGCTTCGTATTATGTTTCCTTTCATTATTAAATGAGAATCAGTTCTATATAGTTATAGTAACGAACAAAAAAAGGTTGGAATATCTTTTATCTCGTGTGCTATAAATATCGATATTTTAAAATACTGACTACTCCAGCATCGGCAGCGAGATTGTTTAAGAAAGTACTAACTGCTAATGTAAAACTTGAAAGGTATTTTTACCTTACTAACAGTTATTTTGACAATTATTTCTCTTACCAAATATCACTTTCACATACATTATTAAGATGAACAAAACAATAACTTTTCTATAAAATCTGGCAATACGGTTAACACCAAACTAAGCTTCTGCTTTAGTAGTGTAACTCAGGGTCTTCCACTTCATAAAATTGATTAAAATAACTGACTTCACGTCTAATTTATAAGTCTTGTAGATTCAATCCTGTTATAATAAATGACACTTAATATCTGAGTTCATTCGAGAACCTTTCTTACAATTCCAGGCTTCAGAGAATTCCACTGAATTAGACAAAGTTTCCAAAACACGGAATTTATTTGGACTATGATTGTCTGTTGCGAGTGAGTCTCTTAGATATTCGTTCCTCGATGTCCCGCACCAAACCTGTAAAAGAGTCATAATAAATATCTTTGGAATTATGGATTTGTAGTACATAAAAATATCTCTATATTTAAAACTCATTTTCACGTTTTCACTGAAAGTGATGGAATCGATTAAATGGGCGTATGTGTTAAAATTTTCTTTTAAATAAGCATACGCGCTCTCATTTCCTTTCAAATGGGCGTGTGTTCTCATTTCATTTTAAATCGGCGTGTGTGTTATCGTATCTTTTTAAATATGCATGTGTGCTTTCACTTCCTACTAAATGGGCGTGTATGCAATTATTTCCTTTTAAATGGGCGTATGTGTTATCAGTTCCCTTTAATTGGGCGTGTGAGCTACATTTCTGTTTAAATAGGCGTGTGAGCTATTATTTCCGTTGAAATGGGCGTGTGCGCTACATTTCTGCTTAAATAGGTGTGTGACCTATTATTTCCGTTGAAATGGGCGTGTGAGCTACATTTCTGTTTAAATAGGCGTGTGAGCAATCATTTTCGTTGAAATGGGCGTGTGTACTATCATTTCTGCTTAAATGGGTGTATGTGCTACCGTTTTAGTTTAAATGAAAGTGTGTGTTACCATTTCGTTTTAAATGGGCGTAGTGCTATCATTTAAAAAATAATAATGAAATTTTTTTCTTTAGAATAATCAATTAAAATGTTACCGTGAGGTTACAGGCCTACAGGGAAAGCGAATGCACAGTACAGTATAGCTACGGTCATTGCTTTTCACCACTAAACCATGAAAACTGTTTCAAATGCCAGAAAGGAAAGAGAAATTCTGTTTTAATGTAGAGAAAATGAATCAAGAAAACAAAAAATCGATGAAAAGTTTGATAACTCGAACTATTTAATGCAACTTGGTGTTAAATTTGAAGTTATGTTCTTATAATAGAAATATGTAAAAAAAAAAAAAAAAAAAACCTTCACCTTTCATTTGAACTTTTCTTGTAGTTAATTCGAAGTAAAATCGTTGAGAAGTTGACTCCGCCCGGCTTCTACAGTGTTCTTTTCTCTAAATAGTGTATAGTTTAATTGACTGATACATTGTATATATTATACTGGTTACTTTATAGTTTAAACTGCTATTCCTATGTATTTCGTTCATCACGTCGAATACACAGAATGTGGAAGTTATACGTCAAGTGGAGACCCACATAATACTTTCGACCTGGCTCGAAAGGGAACCAACTTTACTTCGGTAAGGGGGACAACGTGATGCAAGCTTAGCAATTCAAGCTAAAAAGGTTTAAATAAAGTTGAATCAAGCAGTCTAGTTGACAAGAATCAACGTTGAAAGAACAAGAAAGAAAATCATCATAATAATCTTTGAAAAAAATAGAAAACGTTACCCTCGATGAAAATTAAACCGAGGTCTATTGGCATACCAATCCGAAGCTGTAGTCACCAGACCACGGAATCACACACCATATCTCACTTTCCAATTGCGATTTAAACTTAGTTCATCAGATCGCAAGACTCATGTAGTTAAAGGGGCGGAAGATTGCAAAGACTAGCCTACGGCAAACAGTCCAGGCACGTGATTGAACTTCAGAGCACTGAGACAGCAGCGAAAGTGCAAAGAAACAAAATTGCAAAAAAATTACAACTCTTCGTCGGCAAACTGCTTGCTCCAACAAGCTTCAATTAGGTTAGTTGTAACAGCCAAGCCACTTCAATTTTCCAACAAGTTTGTTTGACAAGTTTAAAAGCTGGAGAGTTATCAGAGGAAGGATGTAAACAAAAAGGTTCAGGTTGTGACTTGAAAATTCCTCACAATACACGAAACAATCTAAAATTTCAAGATTTTTTTGAAGTCTGTAACTAAAAAAGTATTCGTACAGTACGTACAATGTTTCAAACTAAGATTTACCACTGTAATTCGTATGTCAAATGCTGGAATTAGATTTAGAGCAAATCATTTGTAAATTTTCTGATCAAGTATTTACAGTAGTTTTGTATTTTCAACATGCGTGATGTGTACGAAGCTACGCCCGATTTCCAGTTCGATTGAGTAAAGTGTACCACGCGTACATGGATTGGTATTATTACTAATATCTGGTAAAACTAATGGTGAGTGTGAGTAGAATGATGCAAAGTAGATTTATCTAAATTTTTTATTGTATTATGTTTTAAATTCACTTACGATGCCATATCCTAAGAAAAACAGTTGTTCTGTTGTATATTTTTCTATTCCTGGCAATTTGGGTTCAGTACCATTCCTACTCACAAATAATCTGTAAGCTCTGAGTGCTTCGCTCAATCCACCATTATCTGCTATGATCTCTCCCTGAGTATTTAAACCATTGATCTGAAAAACAAAAGAAACGAGCGTGTAATGTTTAACTAAATCTCTTAATTTTGTAATTTTTCATCAATTTTTGTAAGCAAAACTTGTAATCTTGTTTTGTAATGAAATTTTGTAATTAAATCTTGCAATAAAATTTTGTAATTTTGTATTGAAATGTTATAATCAAATTTTATAATTTTGTAATTTAAATTTAAATTTGTAATCTTATAATTTTGTAATAAAATGTAATTTTGTATTTAAATCTTGTAATAGAATTAAGTAATTCTTGTATTTAAATCTTGTAATAAAATTAAGTAATTTTTGTACTGAAATCTTGTAATCATGTAATCAGATTTTATAATCTTATAATTAAGTACTCTTCTAATTTTACAATCTTGTAACTTTGGAATGAAAATTTTTAATCTTGTAATTTTGTAATTAAATCTTATAATAAAAATTTGTAATTTCGTAATTCAATCTTGTATTAAAAATTTTGTAATTTTGTAATGAAATCCGGTAATTAAATTTTGTAATTATTTAATTAAATCTTGTAATCAAATTTTGTAATATTTTAAGTTTGTAATGAAAATCTATAATACTGTAATCAAATTTTATAATCTTGTAATTTTGTTACCTTGTAATCAAATTTCGACCCATTTTCCCGTTGTCTAATTGTGTGTGTGTGCTTGATGACAAAACACAAAATCAAATTATGAATAAATTTCAATTTCAAAATATTCAAGATGGTCGTAACGCCATTTTGAAATCGTATTATTCTTGTCATTTTTTTTTGGAAGTTCAGCAACCTTGTGTTGGCTGCCATTAAAGGAACTCCACAATAGAAACCTCAGAAACACAATTTCGTAATAATTGATAGCAAATCGCATGATAAATAGATTTAAACAAAAAAGGTATAACAAAATAATTAACAAGCACGCTCCTCACCACAGCAATAAGTTGAAAATATTTACCAGTTCATGACTTTCATGAATTCTAGAACTAAAAATTTCTAAAGCGCGGGGCGCAAATAACGAATGCTGGAATATATTATTACGTAATATTAATATTAACCTAATCATAATTTTAGATGAACGCTCCACGCTTATATTCTATTTATTAATTCTATGGGACCAGCAACTCGGTGCCATTCGTTGTACAAATATAGTGACATCTATACGTAAAGAAACGAACTAACAGCGCTATACTTTTTTTCAACCGGTGATTTCACGTGCACCCTATCATTTGACTTCCGTCTTTCCATAGTAAAAAGTTCCGGAAGTACGTCATCACAGGGACTGAGTATTATTTCTTGTAAATAACGTCTTGGTGCATATGATTGCAAAATGTTTTGTTCTGTTAAACGTATTTTGAGACGATGTTTCTTTCTAATCCTGATAATGATAAAAGATCACTGAACACTAACCCGCCTTCACTCGGTAACGCTCTCTCGGCACTATAATTCTGCATAGCATGTATAAAAAGTTGATGATGTCAATTAAGGCACAAGGGAGCATTTATTCGTAAATAGTAACATCGTTTAAATAATGTTCTTTTAAAAACAAGAAAAATGGACCGAGAAAGGGATCGAACATGAACTTTCCACTCAGGATTCCGACACTTTCGCCTAATCCACGGAGGCAGCTGCAAACAAATGCTTTCGAAAGGTGTATTTAAAGCTCTCTCTCTCTCTCTCTCTCTCTCTCTCTCTCTCTATTATTTGCTCGAAGTAACTTCTAAGAATTTTTACTTTTTTTAGACACTCTCATGATTTGTAGTGTTATAATCTGGAACAATGCACTTGCCGAGTAATTTCCATTAAGTTGGTCTACTGAGAAATTCGAATATTGTTCAATGAAACACTTCGCTCTCTCACTGTATTGTTCTAACGTTTTGTCTGTCCACCACTGCCGTAAATTTCCTTCTTTGTCAAACTGTCGGCCCGTAATGAGAGTATTACAACCGTTTAGGGTAAAATATGGATTAATAACTACTTCTAATTCTCACATTATATGAACAAGTTAATCGTCTTTATGATGAGCAAAACTATGTGACTACTCTTTTTTAACACTTTCAAGTGTAGAAATAATTTTGTTTGCGGAGATGGTGTGTCTCCAGTTAACTCTGCAGAAATTGTCAATGTGATATCAATCGATCTCTTGAATCAAACTGAAGCTATTGAAACAAATACTCCATCTCTTGAACTAAATTATTGATTATGAACCGGAGAGGGTTAACCGGAAATGGCCAATGGTTTTCTTTTCACAAGCTGAGTCAAATTTTTCAATTTAATTTTTAAGGCCTTTGGGTAACTTTGGATCAGGGCGGATGGATGACGATGGATGGATTTGTGGAATTAAGAAAGTGGGAGGAAACGGTAGAGACCTGAGGAAACCCACACATACGGTATTTCTTCACCACAAAACCCACAGGATATGAGCAGTGATCGAACCGAGTTTCCCAAGCACCAGCGGTAAGCGCTGTACCACTGAACCACCGCGGCCCTCAAGCTGTGTCGACTTATACAATACATATACTGTATGGATTGAGTCGCTTTATATATTTCACCTTCGAGAACTAAATTATTCCCCAGATGTAAAATATGCAACAATATTTTACCTACCAACATAATTCGTAGTTTGTAGCTTTCATAATTCACAGCTGAGAGTACAGTTGAACAAAATTATACGTATTTACAACATTGCTTGCTTGAATGTAAATTAACCCAGGGCCCGCAGGGCCACTAGGAGGGACTTCTAGTTCCTTTGAGCTACTTTTCTCCTTTGAATTGATATTAAATTGGTGAGATAATTCTATTCTATTGATGGATTCATAATTCGCAACTCTCCGAACCAAACCCCGCACCAGGACATGCCCTTCCACCACCCAGCAAAATTATCGGTATAAATTTAGTGGTTTTCCAAAAATACTTAGACTAGAATTGGTCTAATAATTTGAGTTTGAGTCGTAATATAGTTAAGATAATCTGATCTAATCTAATCATCTGTTTTGTTTAAATAAAGGGTTGGGTGTCATTAATGTAAAGGTAATAAGGTTATGTGTGATGTGGGAAATAACAGAGGACTTTCTTTCCTTGAAGACATCTACAAATTTGTAGCTGGTTCGATTTATAATTATATTTGCGTTCCGTCGAATCCGTGGAAGTTAGTAAGAAATTGAAGTATCTAATTTGCAGACTTAAATATTTGGTTTTGAGTGTGCTTTGTAAAATTAATTTAATGTATATCTCTTTGTGTTATTTTGGATTCAATTTTGAATATTACTTTGATTAATCTGATTTTGTTCCTCTGTGCGTTCTTATTTGATTTTTGTGTCTTGATAAAATGCTCCTTGACCTATAAAAAACGTGGCCATTGATTGACCGGATAATGTTAAGATGGTACTGGAAGAGTTCTTCAGAAGCCAAATTTATGACAGAATGTAGGTTTTTTGGATTCATTTTGTAGTTACCAATGTCAAAAACACTGTAGAAATCCATTTTAGTATCTTGTTTCTGTAAGATTAGAAGTGCTTCTTTGAATGGAGATTCAATCACCGAAGTATCACAGTGATCACCGTTATGTCTTGCTTGTTCATCATTTTCAGTTTTTGTCAGAGCAATGTTGGTTTTAGTGTATTTAAATATTTTAATTGGGAGTTGAAGGCTTTCTTTGACGTGGTCGCAAAGGGAATTCGGCAGTCCTGTGTCCCAATTTACGGAAAGTTGTACAATAATTTTTGTTTGCACTTATCTTACAATTGTAGCTCAAGTGAGATTCACCACATTGGTAGCAGTTTGATTTGTTCTTGCATTTTTGTCCTTCGTGGTATTGGATTCATGTCCTGCATGGGAACGGGCGGGTAGCAGTCCTGGATTCTTCGATTTTGTTTATTGTGTGTGTGTGTCCTATAGTGAGGCCGTTGGTTAGTAGGAAGCTCACTAAATTGGGGTCCTTAGTAAAAAGTCTCACTAAAGGCAAAGGGCCTCCTCTGTCATTCCTTATCCGTGTTGCGTTTGTGATAGGAATATTAGATATTTTTTTTTTTTAGTTCATCAATTTTTAAGTTGTTCGGTACCGTATGTCTCTTATTACGCATGTAAAAGTTATAATCTTTCTTGCCTTTTGAGACTCTGCACGTCCTTGATCGAAAGCATTCATTGAGGCATCAGGGCCAAATCTGTATCTTTGAATTTTTTCATAAAGATGTCTTTGTTTAGTTTGTTTTAGAAATGGATTTTGACTGTTCCTCGCTTTTATTCCAAAACCTTGTAATCGCCATTTTCATGAGAATGTTTCTTTTTGCATTGTAAAATAAATCCATATATTAAATTTCTAAAGCTCGTAGCTCAACTCCCAACTGGGACTTGACAATTCACCAAAGGAAAATCAGAAAAGTCCATCAAATAATAACACACAAAAACCGATCTCCTGAAAAAATTGACTAATTTTTTTTTCACATATGAGGTTTTCGATAAATGCGACGCATTTCTATGATTGGAATATGACATTCACATGAACGATATTACTTAACAGAATGTTTTCTGCAAATACTCTACAAAGTACTTCTCTTCTAATGATTTCAGAAAAACTTTACTAAAAAATCCTGTGAAAGGTTCTCTTACTCTCAGTAATAAACGAAATGCAACTTAAAAGCGAAGACAAAATATTAACAAATTGTTGAGTACTTTCGTCTTTATTTCTGAAGTTGACTTTGCTGCCATCTGTGATGAGTAAATGTTAACACTCGCTAAGGCTACCTCAATACCAGGCCTATCGCAAGCTACAAACACTAACTACCCCTGCTAGGACCTAATTGCTACCTTGTAATCAAGATGTCCCTGGCTCGATATATATGGGGATACAAGTGGTTCGAAGCAAATTGTAAACGGGCCGCGGTGGTTCAGTGGTAGAGCGCTCCCCTATGGTTCTTGGCCTGCTTGGTTGATTCCAGTTCATGCCATGTTGGTTTTGTGGTTAACAAACACTGAGTGCCTGGGTTTTATCGCGGCTCTCCCGTTTCCTCCTACTTTCTTTATTCCACCAATTCTCTCATCATCATCATCCATTTGGTCTGAGCCAACAGTTGCCTAAGGACCATAAATAAAATTCAAATACCCATTTTAAACTGTAAGTCTTATAACTAATCCAGTACTACAACGTTGATTTAAACGTTCAATAAAATTGTTAACTGAATACAACGTAGGAAAGGTGGACATTTGCTGGTTTCTCAACCCTATATACTAGCGCAGGATCTGATCTTCATTTGATGGACAGCAATGCAAAACCACCATAGATTCACCTTACTCACGTCAGGGATCTTCGGGTCATAGATCTGCAATCCATTTCTATCATAATCCTCATAAAAATAGGAGATACCTCTGTAACTCCGTTCATCTTTAATAATGAAAAGTCAAATAGTACTGAACGTACAGATTTCAAGAAAAATATCGAATTATAAAAATGAATATTTAGATTGAACATTGATGTTTAAAAGTAAAAATAATGTCCTAAATGAAATACCTCTATAGTATTGCTTCCCAACCTTTTTCAACTGGCGTCCTGCTCTGTAAATGCTTGGTCTAGGTCATTAATTGATAGCATTATCATGAAGGAGAGAGTTTGGCACCAATCTGGTGAGATAACATTATTATTATTATTATTATTTTAAAAGAACACAGCTTGAATGATGTCAAACAAATATAGTGTACACAGAGGTCGTGTGTAGTTTTAAGTATCCCTTTGGGTGATTGGTAACGCTCTCTGCCTTGTAATGAAAAAAAGGACTAGGTTTGATTCCCGATGGGGACACAAGTGGTTCAGAGTCCACGTTAAACAGTAGATCCCGTCCTTAGAACGTCATCTCCATCCAATGGAAGGTAATGCCAAATCACCATCGGCTCATGTTGGCGATTGCCCTTCGGCTCAGGACCTGCCTTCGGTCAGAACACCCATCATTAGCATCATGATGCAATTTGCATAGTTATATTATTTGTAACAGGTATAAACTGTAACAAATCTACAATAATTTTCTACTCCTTTCTACTCGTTTCAAAACAACTAACAGTTTGAATTTAATTTGGAAAGTATATTTATAAGTATCCTGTGCTCCCCAAGTCTTTTAACGCTCACAAGGGTGCCATGTCCTCCAGGTTGGGAACCACTATTCTAATGCGTAATCAACTTTAAATCTTTTAATCCATATTTATTGAAAACTTCATTATGGAGTGCTTACCTTCATCGTAGAATCCATGTGTGATTTCATGTCCAATCACGCTTCCGATGGCGCCATAATTCAAATACCTAAAAAACACACACGTTAAGTGAAAAGGTAAGTTAAAAAAAAAAACAGTCTTGTGTCAACTGTTAAACGATACTCTATTGGAATATTATAGCCATGCTGTCTTAGATAATGGCCAATAAAACGTATTTTTATGCAATTTAAGACAATAGATACCCTAGGGAAGTGCTTAAAATCACAAGAAACGCAGTGTTGTCAACTTGAAATGACTTTTATGAAATAGCATTTCGTTAAGCTTTTACATACTTAGAATGAATGTTAACACACAAAACTCCATGTCTTAGGTCAAACAGTGTTGCAAACTCTGAGAGATTGTGAGAAAAAGTGTTTAAAATAATTTTATTTTGAGTTGGTAACACTGTGTAACTTCTGACATTGAAGTAACAGGCTGTAGATAGAATGTAATGTCTATATCATGACCAGTGCCGGATCTATAAATTTTTACTATGGGGGCAAAGTTAAATTTTGCCGCCCTTTCCATTGTTTTATTTAGCCAAACAACACGACCGGCCGACGCGAAGCGACGGTCACAACATTGTCTCACATCACGTAGTGTACTTTTGTTATCATCTCGGGAACCTGTCGTGGTATCGATATTACTAACTCCTGTAAGCCAGTAGATCTGCGTAGTAGGTCTCGAATTTTAAAGATGAAAGTAGTTGTATGGGATAACAAAAATGTCTTAGCGCGCCGGTATTGAAATTTTGAACATGTTTAGGACAATTTCAATTTAATAGGCAATTCTAATTCCTTTTTAGGAGCTTTTATTTTTTATTACCAGCTGATTGCCGCTCCCTAAATGTGCCGCCCGGGGCGCGTGACCCCTTTTGCCCCCTCCCCCTAGATTCAGCACTGATCATGACTCAAAAAACGGGGTGAGATCAGAAGACCGTAATAAAAAAACATAAAGCAGGGTATCAGGAAGCGAAGAAGAGCACACAATAATGAAAATTCAAGTAGAAAATGTCGAGTTTCAAAGTAGTCAATATAGTATAAAAATATCAGGCGAAAAGATCATAGTATCCACGCAGAACGTAAAAAAAAAATATATATATAAAGTCTACAGTTCTACTCTTCCTAATTGGATTTCAGGAATTAGGAATTTAGTATTTTCTAAAGCTTGTTAAGGCATCGGCTTTGAACAAAACGTTAAGAAGAGAAGTTCAATAGTATTTCGAACTCAATACCTTTTGAGTGGAATGAATTGTTATTAACATCCTAAACGAGCTGGTGAGCTTCTAAGGACGGGACCTACAGTTTTTGTAGTAAAGTGGATTCCGAACCACTGTCCTCAATGGACCCCGGCGGGATTTGAAACCGTGACCACGTGCATAGAAAGCGAGCACTCTAATCTCTCGGCTACCCCGAGGTCTTTTATTCCTTTGTCTCTCTACATCAATGAACAATGCAGACTATGATAGACACCTTTCTTGAATATATATAATAGAGAGAGGGGACGTTTAAAAGCAAATACATATAAGTGACATCTGAAGAAAATATCCGAACAAAAACACCAGAGGTGCAAAAAGTGGAGCCAAGTTCTTTAGCCCTAAAAAGGTGTGAAATGGGAGACGGATGAGCCAAGTTCCTTGGTGACAGTATGTAACAGGAACAAAGGAACTTGGCGCGAGGAGGCAAGGTTCATGATCCTCAAGCTATAAGGGTGGTGGGGATCCTAAAACCCACTACGTCCACCGCCACCAACCTTAAGGCTGTTGCCAGCTCGCGCCAAGTTCCTTTGTTCCTGTTACATGCTGTCACCAAGGAACTTGGCTCATCCGTCTCCCATTTCACACCTTTTTAGGGCTAAAGAACTTGGCTCCACTTTTTGCACCTCTGGTGTTTTTGTTCGGATTTCACAGCTTTTTGTAGGTGTATAATATATATACTCGCTCTCTCGGCCTCGTTTAGGTCCTCGCCCCCCGTAGCTGGCTGCGGCCCTAACTTCGAGTTTTTGGGTACTTACGCCCCTTTATCGTAACCACTCTCCAGGACACTGTGCTTCCACGTTGCAGATTTTTTTCCCATACCCACCACCCGTGGGAATGAAATATTTATTGAAACATAGGGAAGCTTTGCCATATTTATTGTAACCTACTTGTGATGATACAGCAAATTTGCTTCCTGCTGGCGGCCCTAAAATCCACCACCACCAACCCTAAGGCTCGAACATCACCTGATGTTTTGCTCGGATTTCACAGCTTTTTATACGTGTATATATATATATACTAGGTTCGCCTCGCTGGGTGTGCTGCCCCAGAGTTCCGTGTGCGCCCCAACTTCAAATTTTTAGGGTTACGCCCCCTTTATTGTAATCAGACTTTCTGGGGACAGCGCCCCATGCTGTGCAGACCTTTTCCCATATCGCCTTGGGGGCTGCACCCTCATAGCGGTGGTTTGATCCATTTGTTGAAACATTTTCGTGATGGTACACCTTCATACCAAATTTCGTTTCTCTAGCTTCAGTGGTTTGGAAAATGGTATTTTTGGCGGCTATGTTGAATTAAAGAAAGCGATTTTTAAAAAGTTTTCTTACATTGCCGTTACCTACTTGTGATGGTACACCTTCATACCAGATTTCGTTTCTATAGCTCGAATGGTGTGGAAAAAGTTTTTGTGCGGCCATTTTGATCCAAGTTAACAACTTTTTCAAAAATATAAATTAGTCCTAAACTACTCTTGTTAATACACCTTTATGCCAAATTTCGTATCTCTAGTTCAAACGGTCTAGAAAATGGATTATGAAGTCAGCCATTTTGGATTCAAAATGATGTCTTTGCAGATATTTTGTAATCTACTAGTGATGATATACCGTCATACTTCGAAATTTCATATTTCAATTTTTAACATATTTTTTCTTACAGAACCTCAAAATCGCTGATTTCGCAATAAACTCTTCTTCCTGTATAACATGCTGACGTTTTGTGACACGTGGAACTCGGCTGCATGCACTGCCGTACTTGTTGATACTCCCCTCGATTCGCTCGCGTCGCTGCGCCAAGAATCCCACGGCAGGCCGCGCATCGAACTTGAGGAGTTTGGAGGGACTGCGTCTTTTTATCACAACCAGAATCTGCAGTGCACTGCGCCACATGATGCAGATATCCCCTCATACACCAGAGCGCTGCGTCCGAATGGGGAAACTTCCACATTCTGCCTGTATAACATGCTCCTGGCAATGCTAACGTTTATGACGAGTAAAACTTGGTGGGACACGCAGGAGTATTGGAAGTTGGCACGAGGAACTAGGCTCATCCATATTCCATTTCACCACTTTTTAAGGTTGAAGGAGTTGACTGGACAGTTTGCACCCCTGGTGCTTTTGCTCGTATTTCGCAGCTTTTTACACTTGTGTAATGTATATACTCGCTTCGCCTCATTGGGGCGCTGCCCCCAGAATTCCAAGATGGCCTCGCTGGGGCGCACCCCTTTATTGCAATCAGGCTCCAGCTGGGAACTGTAACCTAGTAGGGGAGACGAGCCGAATTTATTCTAACCTACTCATAATGGTACACCTTCATACCAAATTTCGTTTCTCTAGCTTCAGTCATTATAAAGTGGGGCTTAGGCGGGCATTTTGGATAAAAGATGGACACATTTTTAACGTTTTCTTATATTTTCGTGACATACTCGTGATGATACACTGTCATACCAAATTTCATTTCTCTATCTCGAACGATGTGAAAAATGGTATTTCAGCTGCCATTTTGAATCAAAGATGGTGAATTTTTTAAAACGTTGTTATGTTTTCCTAAACTACTCTTGATAATACATCATTATGCCAAATTTCGTATCTCTGGCTCAAGCAGTTGGAAAATGGATTTATGACGCCCGCCATTTTGGATCCAAGATTGCGTTTTTAGAGATATTTTGTAATATTTTAATAAACTACAAATAATGTTGTACTGTCAAACTAAATTTCGTTATCCTAGCGGCAGCCGTTTAGGCTGTGTATTCTTTAAAAGTTTAGGGTTGGCGGCCATTTTGAATTCAAGTTGGCGACTTTTTCAAATTTTTAAAAAGTTTTCTTAATTTGCTACCAATGATGTAGTTTCATACAAAATTTCACTGTTCTATCTTTAGTCGTTTAGGCTGTGTATTCTTTGAAATTTTAGGTTTGGCGGCCATTTTGAATCCAAAATGGCGACCTTTTCAAAATGTCGGAATTTTTCCTTTATCTACTTATCATCCTCTACCTTCATACCAAATTTCATGTTTCTATCTTACTCCAAACACCCTAAACAATATGATGAGTGAGTGAATCAGTCAGTCAGTCAGTGAGTGAGTGAGTGAGTGAGTGAGTCAGTTAGCCTAAAATGTGCAATTTCAGGGGTCCACAACTAGAACATAGTTTGAGATACGAATATGAAATTTTGTACATCTGCACATATTTACCATATCTCCTTAACGGCAAAAGCTCATAATCCTATCTTTAACATCTTTTTTCTTACGGGACCCCCAAATCGTCGATTTTGCCATAAACTCTTGTTCCTGTATAACATGCTTCTGGCAGTGCTAACGTTTTCTGACGTGAAGAACTTGGCTCATGCACTGCCGTGCATGTTGATAATGCAACTATAGTTTGATATATAACACAAAATAAACGTCACATTTTTTAATTTTTTTTTGCTAAATACACGTCACAAGAGCTCCTGCGTAGCCTAGTTGGTAGCGCGCTCGACTTCAGGCGAATGATCCCGGGTTCGATTCCCGGTGGGAGCTCAAAAATGTCGGTGTTGACCCAGCATAGTGAGGACAATTGGGGAGCTGCTGTGAATAAAAGACAGTGACGATCACAGTGAGTGCTTCAACTCTCCTCTCCCAATCCGTCTGGTCAGCGTGGGAGCAGTAGACCAACTGCTCCCTTCGGGGAGGCCTCATCCACTAGTGGATTGAATATGGCTGTGATTTAATATTATTATTATTATTATTATTATTATTATTATTAGTAGTAGTAGTAGTAGTAGTAGTAGTAGTAGTAGTAGTAGTAGTAGTATTACACGTCACATATAAAAAAAAACATAATCAGTTTTCTCGAAATGTTCAGAACAAACGCGAGCATTGTCCTCTATGAAAACAACTTTTCTCTTACATAAATATACCCAACGTTTTCTGCGTTCGATTTGTTTAGGAAATCTATGAAATGTAATGTTGTTAATTCTAGATTTCCTAGTTGTGTTGGAACAAGTGGTCACCGCACATACAAAAGGCATTTTACCTCTAAAAGTTCTAACAGAAAAAAATAATAGCCTCGTCTATTACTTTCACTACTATAGTTACTTATTCGAAAAAAAAATAAAACATAAATAGAAAAGAAATTGACACGCAAAGCCAGAAGATGATAAGAGTACCTATCTACACGTTCAATATTTTGCTGACACCAAAATTTGTAACGCACACACAAGCACACACTAACACACAAAAAGTACTAATGAAAATGAAAAAAAAAAAAAACACCGATCACGTTTCACTGATATAGCAACAGGTTCACTGCCATTACAAGTTACAACCAGGAAGGAGCTTTCTCTCTCGACCCGCTCGCGCCAAAGTTTTGTACAACGTGTGACGTCACGGAAAGCAAAGTCCTTTGCGCATCCAGTGGTGGCATCTACCGTGTTCTAAGTACCGTGGTTACACTCAGCCATCTTGATCCATTGCAGGAATCATATCTTCAGAAAAACAAGAGAATGTATTGAAATGTTTATTATTCGAACCCATGTCGTCGTAATTATAATTCATCGTACTCCACCATTGTTAAACATTCAAACCAACAATTAAATTACAGCTCTCGGAAAATAGGAATAATTTCAATAATTAGTGTAGAATTTTTTTAGCCATGGAAACTTCTGTTATCCGCTTTCAAGTAATCAAGATTTTTTTAAAGTGATTTTCTTCTGAGATTTTTTTCCAACATTTGAACAAGGTATGAATAAATTATAGCTTTTATTGAAAGAAAATAATTAAGGAAGCATTTATCTTTAAAAAATAATAATACACTAAGCACATTTTTATCCGGTTTTAATGGGACCGGGACCGTTTCAAATAAACAAGAGTGAACAAAAGTCCAGAAAATCCGGTTTTTAGCCTAAAACTGCAACTTCCTGCGAAAGGATTTCGGGCCCCTTAATTGTTCCTATCTGTAAGGGTGTAAGTCACTACTAATAGCATATGTTTCGCTAAATTCCTTTTATTATTATTATTATTATTATTATTTATTTATTTATTTTTAAGTTTGCTGGTCTACTGAAGGTGACCAGCGCCTGTTGCGAGGGTTATATCCTCTTTTCAAGCCAGGGTAATTTAGGACTTCATGTAGAGAAATTTTGGATGGGTAGTTGGGCTAAGAGCAAAGATCTTCAGAATTTGCTTGAGAGTACAATATACTCCCACGCACCTAGTAACGTGTGTAATAAGTTTTGTCTGCAAAGTGATACGTACTAGAAAGCCACTTTTAGACTAAAAGAAGCAGTTAAATATTATAGATTCAACATCGAGTGAATTTATTACTTTCTGGTTAATACATTTGAATATTACTTTGTTCTAAATGCTAAATTCAATTTGGAGGGAAATATATACTTCCACGTGCATAATAGTGGCAAACAAACAGACGCGCCTGGTTGAGGGTAAATATTTGAATTTGTAAATTGTAAACTGTATTTATATTGTAAATGATAAACTTGCATTTATTTGCAATGTTAGGTATCAACATTCGCTATAGCGTCGCTGACAGCAAGAACTGGCCACCGGGAAGTTAAACGTTTTTTTAAAGCGTATTGCTTGCCGAAAAACAGAAAAAAGGGTTTTCTGCTATTATAATTATATAGGCAGTTCACTCTAAATATAGCTTTGGTTATTGTTGTTCTGGGATTCGATTTTGGTTTTCTTCTGTATAAGTTTTGATAGCTTTTGTATTTGTTTCTTGACAGGATGGTACGTTTCCTATTTAAATATTCAGAAAATATTTTTTAGTTATTTTTTTAAGCCGGTACAGCGAGGGACTTGTTTTGATGATAAATTATTTTTACGAACGAACTTACAGCATTTATCTTATATAAATTGTTTTTCATCTTTTGGTTCATCAAATTTGACAGGTGAATTACAGTTGCGCTCGCCTGAAGGAGGACAGCGCTAGGGGAAGAAAAGTGAACTTTTAATTAGTACTGACCCCTGATTGGTGGAAAGTAAAAGACCACCTCCTTTCTTTTTTTCCTTTTCTAATTTTTCTATGTTCAGTTAGGTGAGTGCAGTCTGAGGAAGGAGGTGGTATACTTCCGGAACTGTTACACTTTAGTTTCTTTTTGCTATTAAGGAATATTAAGCATTGTCAGAAAGCTGTATTTTTTTATTTATGGATTCCAGGTCGTATTGTCGAAATATATGCACTGAAAATCACAACGTGGGGTGATCTTTAGAATCTGCTGTAAAGTTTTGGCAATAGATTTTAACCTAATCGTAGTTGATCTTTAGTTTCAGTAAATTAGGTTAACTGTGATTGGTTATTCCATTTATTACATTAAAGTTTACGTTCTTTAGTGTTTAATTTTCAAAGTTACAATTGAGCTACATACCAAGGCAAAAGTGCATCATGTGATTCTGTAATCGTTTGTCAGTCAACAAATTTATACGCTGTTTCAATATATTTATTTTTGAAATAAAAGAAGTCGGTTATACATATACGACAAAACTATTTTCCAAACCTTATTGTGCATAGATCTAAACACTTGTCGATTATATAGCTTTTATATATCTTTAACAAAAATGGAATTGGTAAACACCGGCAACTCGAGGGACGGGATGATAGAATATAAATTATTGGAAAATAAATTCTTTCTCCAGAAATTCAAAGAGAGATTTACAAATCACAGAGAAGGTTAGATTTCAGGTTTGGAAAATACTAGGCAAGAATTTGCAAAAGATTTCACAGATGTCTACCGTTCAGTCGGGATTGATCTGATAAAGAAGAGAATGTGATCAACGTGTTTCAGACAGAACTTGAAGAATTATAGGAGAGGCATATTATTCTCGAGAAATCTGAATTGTTTGTTTGTTCTGCCTCTAACTGATTAGATAGATTATGTGTGATCAAAATGTGAAAAGCGCAAGAAGTTGAGAATTACTGAACATAATTCAAATACCAAAAAAGTAGAACTAGAAATGTCGTCCACAATGTCTTAGGGCAAGGCATGAAGATAATAGTTCAGAAAGTCTTTTACAGTACATATAGGTAATCAAGTAAGACAGTAAGATTACTGATTACTGTGTTCACCCTAATTGTGCCGAACAATTACAAGAAATAAAAAGAACATGAGATGGACTAGCACTTCACATTTTCATGACTTTTCTGGTATTTCAACTAGCAAAGTGTGTACATGAAACACATTCACACAGAAACTAAGTTTGAGAGAATAACATCTAAAACCAATGACATTTGAAATATGAAATTCACTCAACTTATCCCATCAGTGAGAGATGACCACAGGAAAGTTTATATTGTCTAAGAAGTCCAAGACCAGTGCGGAGCATTATCGTGATGGAGACTGTCCAGAGGCTAAAGTTTGAGCAAAACATCCCTTGGTCCCTGCTGGACATCTCTGCAAAAAATCTTTAGTCACAGTCCGACCCACAGGCAGAAATTCATTATGCACTACTCAGTCACTATACTACAAAAAAATCAGCATGTCTTCCCATGTCACATGGGTCTTACCTGCATTCTTTAGTATTTCATCTCTTGAAGAAAATGTCCTAATTAATCTTCATTTTCTTCTTCTTCCGTCTTCTCTCTTCACTACATCCTCATTACGCCTCATTAGCGTCCAACTGATATTCTTTTTAATCTTCTCCATAACCAGCCACACTATTCTTCCAAGTATAGTCTCAGGGCAAATATGAACGAGTCTCCCTCTGCAACATCTGAATTTCTACAGATTTAACTCTTTGGGTATAAGACTCCTTCTATACTTTGAGAATTTATGCATCCTGGTGACCCGGCAAAGACCTTACCAGATGCATTATTAAATATTAAATTTTAAAATCTCTTTCTTTCTATTTCATTCTTAAATTTCTTGTTTATTCTATTTTCTTACATCTTTCCTAAAGACCTAAGAAACCAGTGTGAGTTAAAGGGAAGGAGGTCCGTCGCCGGTTCCTTATAAAACCCTTTAACTGTGATCGCTGAGTGGAGGTCCCGGCGACGAGGGTCATGGAGTCTTCTGGGGTAAAATCATCCGGAGGTAAAATAGCCCCCCATTCGGATCTCCGGCGGGGGGCTGCTCCAGGGGACTCTATGAACAAGAATAGTATCAATGACGGCTCGTTGCCTTCCACCAGCCAAGGCAGTCGGGAACCTGATGCCTACGAAAAAAAAGTTGAGGCAGGACATAGCTGAGTTGAAGAACAATATTGGCGTGAGGGAGTTTTCCCATCGTATTATGGAGAACACAATCCAGCAGCTAGAGTCAGAAATTCAGTCCGTTGACCTGACGAGAAGGTCCCCTCAACAGCATCCCCCGAAAATGACTCGTCCTACTCCTCGAGCATTAGATAATCTGGAGACAGAGAAACTGAAGAGGGAAGAGTTACAGAGCCTGAAAAGTGACTTAAGATACTTGAACACAGAATTATATTACCACCTACTTAAGAACGGAAGAATAACTGAGCTAGAAAAGATAGAATTAAACCCTAACAGGATGGAAGAGGAGAAAGTAACCGAAAAGAAAGACGAGGAAGAAGGGGAAGTAACCCAGGAGGAAGAAGAAGCAGAAGAACATAGAGGAATAAAATGGAAGAAGGTGGCTATGGTGACAGCTACCTATGGCTTATGGCTGTGGCTGAATTTGTAAGAAAATATGCTGTGCTAGAATGGTCAAAAGGAGATAGGAGAAAGACTCTGGAAAGAATTATGTTTCTCAATCAAGTTGTGAAACAAACGGTCTTTCATCAACATGAAGAACTTATTTGTTTTATTGGTTATAGAGAGTCATGTGTATTAACTGAAGCTAAGTTGCGGAAGCCACAAGTTCTTGACAACAGAGTCAAAATATTGTGAAAGAGATTCCAGAATTGAAGCAGTATTCAAAATATACAATAGTTGAAGTATAATCCTAAACATTGTGGCTCAATTCGTCTACAACTTTTGGTAGGTGGAACAAATCGCTTTCTGAAAGAGTTCAGAATTTTTAGGACATTTCAAGCTAGACAAGTATTTGAGATAACGAAGAAGATGAAGGGTTTCAGAGGTATATTGACTCTATATATCGAGATGAGGAATGAAGCATTTCGAAAGAGACATTAGAAAGAGCTCATTAATAGAATATGCCATAATTATATCACCTGAGAGACTAACCGAGAAATGAAACTATGTAAACACCAAGAGCTCATTCATTACGCCTATATTATTTCAAACGCAATGGAAATCTAAAAAAAGAAAGGCGCCTTAATTTGATTTACTCAATACGTCAAAGTGTTTCTTTAAGCTGTGATTTGAGTAGTTAATGATGAATGTAAATTAGATAAACAAGAGCACCGTGAGAGGTTATGGATGAACATTAACACTTACGAACAATGCTGATGAGCAGCAAGTCCTCATGGTTACGTAATTGGGCACTTGGAACGACATAACAGGTTTTAGTGTCTGCCTCTGCTCTCCATCACAATGCAAGGAAGGTTTTTTGTACGCCGGATGATGAAAAAAGTCACTCCGATACCCTCAACCCCATACTGTTCTGATTTCAGGAGGAAGCTCGAGCCACAAAATGAGCGAGTAAAAATAGTTTTGTAATGTGCTCTGTTTTTAACATTACTATTAAGTTCTATGTAACAAATTACACTCTTATGTGATTACAAAGTATTTGGTACCAAACCATCAACAACACTAGTGGGTAGAGGAACAGCTAAGACGCTCCAAGAAGGCCAACAACACCAGTGGGTAGAAGAGCAGCTAAGAAATTGCAAGATAAGCATCACAGATTACGCTTTCAATTACTGCTGAGGAAACAGCCAGTGGAGAAATGATTCTGGTTCCAATAACTGGAGTTGCAAGGATTAGATTGCAAATTGAATTGAATCCTCGGTGCCTGGTGAGAGAACTGCATGACTTGCTACTTCTGAAGACAACCACTCCTGATTCAATAATTTCAACTTCAACACCAACGAAAAAACAAAAGGCAAATATTATTATTAGATGTTATTAAATGATTTATTAAATATATTGAATTTATTGCACTAGTCTTATTTCCAATAACTATCTCTGAACAATGAATTTCACTTCGAGTTTTAAAATACATTTTGCCCAGATACTCATCCACAAAACGAATGTGGAGCTCCAGGATACTTTTTAAATGTTGGAAAGGCATTTGAATTGTTGTGTAAAGATTGTGTTTTAAAGAAAAAGGATGTATCTTTATACTTATTACACTATCAAGGCTAATTTTCATGAATGCTTGTGTAACACCACCCAAGATCAACATTCCTGGCTGGGTGAAGTGCAAACTGCAACACCAAAACAATCCAGGCACCAGGAGCCTAGAGTACCCACGCAACGCATCTAACTAAACTCTAGCTCCAAACATTTTCTACACCCCAGACGAGCGGCGCAGAAATGTCTTCCAGATTTAAGAATATCTGCGAAAGAGGATTCCAGATCCTTGTGATTTCTGCGAAAAGACAGTAATTTTGAACGAGGGAGGAAATACCGATTAGGCGACACCTCCAATCTTTTTAATTAGATCGTCGGTTCATACTCTGAAGTACCAGCTGGTTCAGATTAGCGATAGCTAAAGAAACAAAAATCCATACTTGGGAATAGTCTCATACGAGGCATAATAATTCATGGGTGACTCATACTGCATCTTTACTCACTTCGAAGTCTACAGGGTGGCAAATGACCATGTCTTACCTTTACCTTAGTAGGGCCCACACCTGTAGTCTGGAATAGCAATTCCTGAAATAAAGACGACGAACGGCGGTCGTAACTCAACCTAAAAGTCGTGTCATAACGCACATGCAAATAAACTATGCACACATCACATACTGGAGTCACTTCATATACCAACGCAGTATATGAAGAAATTCAATATATAGTTCATTTCCCAAGTTATCACATCTCAGCTGACGAAATAATCCTACCACTGGCCTACAGATTTATGAACCAAATCTAATCTAATTAAAACGCATCTCTCCAAACGATAGGATAACCGAAACAGAGACATAAATTAGTATTAATTGCTTTCAAACTTCACTTAATTATCGATAACGTAGTTAAATTCAGATGAATATCATGGTAAACGTTAAATAAATCACTGCACAACACAAACAATATTACACACTGTATATGGATAATCAACTAATGCCTTAAGTCATACCTATTTAACTGAGATGTTATCTATACTATGCTCATTGAATAGAAAATCAAGATGTTCGAAGAAATATAAAGATTTCAAAAATTTCAATTTATTCATCGGATTTTACACAAAATAAGCTTTCGAAGTTGATAATTTCATAAAAATCAGTTCAGTATTGTGCTGTCGAAATCAAACAAATTTGTATATTCTATTTTTTACACATTGTGAATTAATTAAGCGAAAACGAAAGTTGGTTATGCGGATATAAATGTTCATAATTTCTATAATAATTAATAAATTTTGCTGAACTCTTCACTAGATAGTCCAAAAACATTGTTATTCAATTTAGAAAAGGTTTTACCACATAATGTCTTACAGAAATGGAGTTATTGTACAAATCATACCTTTACGAAAGAAACCGGTTTGCCTTATTATAGGCGTGACGTCATGACATTATACAATTGACTCTTTGAATAAATCTTGGAATATGCAAAAATAATGTTATAAATGTGATAATTGAACGGAGAATAGTGGCTGTAGTTGAAACCAATATTAAATAATAATTTCGAGGTATTAAATTTACAACTAACGTCAAAATTTATCAAAAAACTGTACGTAAAATGGTCGAACAAACATGCCGTTAATTTTACTAATAGTGGTGATATACGGTAGCTGTTAACATTGCTAACCGGGAATTTTAAATAGAAATGGAAACTGGGAGACTAAAAGTTGGCATTTGATTATTAGAATCTAACGATCCGATTCTTAAAATGTAGGAATTCGGTTAATAGCGGCCCCATACTGAATTTAGAACATATTATACATACTGACAAATAATCTTAAAAACTAAAATAATAATTTCAATAAGTTGGAAATTTCGAAATAACGTTGTCTCTGAAAAGTCTTGTTAGCACTTATATCGGTATCGTTTTTGCCACGATTATTATTATATTTCACCGGAATGGACGAAATAGCATCGGAATATTCTTCGATTTACAAAATTTAGCGTATATATTTACCATTTGTAGTTAGAGCTCTGGAAATGCAAAAGACTGAAAGCCCAGACATCCATCCTTTGGGTCGGTAAAATTGGAACTGAAACTAACATGGCGGGGAGAGCAGTTCTCCCATCACACGGAGAAGAAGGCTGATTCACACCAATCAGCAAGAAACACGGAGCCAAGCATTGTCTAGGATCCAATCAAAACAAAGCACTAAATCCAAGTCAATGCTGCGTGACTAACGAAAACCTGAATAGATAACGACTGAAAACCAAAGCGAAAATAAAAAGAAACATGCCCAAGGCGTGACTAGAACCAAACAAAGAGAAAAATCTAAGGAGAGCACGAAAGGAAACAGAACGTTACAAAGAAATAAAAGGGGGAGACAAATTAAAAATGGAACAGCAACCAGGCTTGTTTTGCTTGTGATTTGGGTGAATAGTCAATTGAAGCAAGTGTTACACTTACAACACGCAATAAAACACGTTTCAATTCGCTATTCATCCAAATCGCAAGCAACGCAAGTTTTTATGAAAATCAGCCCTCAGTGTCAATTAACAAGTTTGAATCCATTTTCACTGAATATATATTCTCTTCTTAGTGTGCTCTTGATTAGATATTTTCTAACATCAATATTTGTTTCGTATATGTTTAATTAAAATAGATAGATTAGAGTTATTTAGTTGACATTAAGGGCTGATCTTCATGATAACTTGCGTTGCTTGCAATTTGGGTCAGTAGCCAATTGAAATACGTGTTACACGTAGAATATGTAATAGGGGTCTTAAAACATCCTTTTCAATTGGCTACTCACCCTAATCGCAAGCAACTCAAACTTTCATGAAAATCAGTCCTAATAGTATAATGGGTAATAGATGTATGTATTTGGCAACACTTAACTAGTAGCCTGGAACTCCAGATTCGTTTTGTGGATGACAATTTGGGCTAGGCTGATCCTATTTCTTCGAGACAAAAACGGGACAAGGGTGTCTTGGAGAACATTTTGGTTCATAAATTTTCTTTATCAGTGTTGATAAATAGCCGTGTTAGCCAAGGGCACCCATATGGAGGGCAAGGGGGCGCTCGCCCCGCCCCTAGCCGGAGAAAATTATACTATGGAAGATAGTAAACAAAAATAAAATGTTTATATGTACTTTCTATATTTTATTTTATTTACATATTTATTGTCAACACAACGAGCTTTGTAACCCAATTAGAGTGTCGATATTTAAAATGCTCATTTACAGACATTTTTTATTACAATATTTCTAAATGCGTTCGAAGACGAAGACAGATCACATATATCCAGTTCGATGGAAGTTCTACACATTTCATTGTATTCTCCAGATTGGTGATTTCATAATTATATTGTCCTTGCCTTTTTGCAGTGGAAGAGACCAGTGTTGTCTACGCGAGTTTTTCATGACGGGATACGAAACTGTAACAATGATACCAAGCCTGTGCAGTTTAAGCCATTTTGAATTATTTCCCTAAGAAATAACAGATCAGAAATGCTACGTCTTTGCTCTAATGAACATAAGCATAGTACATTTTCTTTAATGTAGAAACGATGTTAAATTTTCTTCCAATTCTTATTACAAATGCTAGAATTTTAAAAGCTTCATTTGTAATAGTTTTCATGTGGCTGTTAAACGTTAATTTCATATCAAACGTGACATCAAGATTTTTTATCTACGTCGGGCCTACTTATGAATGTGACAATTAAATCGTCTTATTTGTACTGAATGATAAAATGTCGTATTAATTGCAAGTTAATACCCCAGTTAGTAAAGTTGCCTAAACTATGCTGTAGTTTTATGGCATCTTCATGGAATTAATTTTAGCATATATTTAAGGTCATCCGCAAATAGCACTTCTTCATTATCTGGTAAGTATTGCGGTAGGTCATTAATGAACAAGAGGAATAACAACAGTCTAAGGTTCGAGCCTTGCGGGACTCATGACAGTGCTATATATTCGTCAGGTTTGTGTTCCTTAAATAGAACAGATCGTCTGCGATTAATTAGATAAGAGCACATGAACCTATTCAAAGGTGATTTAATTTAGCTAGTAATACATTGTGCTTAAGTCTGTCAAATGCCTTTTCAAAGTCAATATAAATCACATCGACTTGCTTTCCTTTGTCCAACGAGTTTTCAATAAAATCTGTAACAGTTGTAAGGTTCATTACCGTGTTCGATTTTTGTGAAACAATGGCATGTTCTTTAGTTGAGATAACTGCGTTCAAATGATTAATAATTCGTTAATATACAATCAGTTCAGAGAATTTTGCAAAGATTGGTAAGATTACCATAGGCCTGTGGTTGGTAATTTCTCGTCTGTTGTTTGTTTTAGGTATAGGATTTCCATTTGTTAGGGAAAATACATGTTTTTAGTGCCAAGTTGAACGCAATCAATAGGGAATATTTAAATTTATCAATACATCCTTTCACTATATACGAGGGTATACCAGTAGATCTAACTGTCGTTTCGGATTTTAGATTCTTGACAGCCTTTCTTATTTCGTTCAAATGTATTTGAGCAACAGGCAGTATTCAGATTTCTTCGTAACCCCTAGAATTACTATAAAAATTACTGAACGGCTGAGAGGAGGATACAAATACTGACTGGAAATACTGTGCAAACGTATTAGCTATTTCTTCATTATTACACAAATCTGACCTTGAAATTTTAATATATTTTGGGGAAGATGTTTTGTTGTGTTTTTAATAAATTTCCACAGTTAACTTGGATCATAATTGATATTATTTTCAGAATTTGATATCATATAAAGGTCTTATAGGCTATTTTTAAGTCTTTCTTGACTTCCCTACGTAATCGAACAAATTCCTGATAGTAGGGTTTTGAATTTTCAATTTTGTATGTATAAACTTTATATGATAAATTGTTTTAACATTGAGCTTCCTAATAACGTCTTCAGTAAACCAAGCCAGATACTTTGGGACGTTTTTTTTTTTTTTCAGGACACACATTTGATAATTATTTCATAAATAATGTCTTAAAGTTTACAAAGTCATTCACATTATTATACTCTTTTAAGAATTTCCAATTAACTTCCAGTATACTTTAAGGTAGGTTTAATGTACTTTATGACATGGTTCTTTTGCGCCCTTAATTTAGTCAATATTGTAGTGGTTATCTTATTGATAACTGTTAGTAAATCATAGAAAAACTGTCACCTTATTCTTGCCCCCTCTGAAAACCACAAGATGGGCACCCATTGTGTTAGCGTAGGTTTCGTTGCGTTGCGACTCTCATCCGGGCCTTTGCTTCCACTCGGTGCTCTTTCTCGGTAGCTGGAAAGAAAGACCATACAAGAAACAAGCAAATTGACAAAAGGGATACCGTTAGTTGTAACAGTTGCTGGGGTCATCATACTCTGGTGTCCCAAATATTTCCAGCTTTCTGAGCCCTCTTCATAGATTTAAGCTTCCCATAATTAATAACATAGATTAGCTGCAAAAATGTATGATACTACAAGATTTCAAAAATACAAAAATGCAAAATAATTATACACACAATTCTTATATCCTTAGTACATTAATGGATAGAATCAGAAAGACAGAGAAAGCAGTACTGCTAGCTAGCTTGAATAGAAAAGGAGAAGAAAGAATTAATTAGTCACAATAAAATTAACATAGAACACATCAATACATCATCATATAAATTTAAATATTGGTATGTAAATAGCAGTGAGATACTTATTTCTCATATGCAAATGTTCAGTTGGTCAACTCTTATTACCATAGGCACAAGTCTCTGCTCAAAGTCGTTTGAGCAAAAACTTTGGCCATGACGCACTGGATGATAAGCAAGCAACAAGAGGTTCAGTAGCAGTAATTCCCTATTATCACAGTAAAGCATCACTATGAACGAGCTGAGGCATCCTTATGTGTCTGGCTTCGTAGATGTTGGCGAAAGCCGCCTCTACATCCATGAAGAAGAGCTCCTTTCCTTGGAAGCCTGCGTTGCTTGCGATTAGATTGAGTTACCAATTGAAGCTCGTGTTTTATTATGTAGTACGTAGAACACATAATGAAAAACGTGTTTCAGTTGGCTACACACCCAAATCGCAAGCAACGCAAGCTTTCATGAGAATCAACCCTTTTTATGTTTCTTGCGATTTGGGTTAGTAGCCAATTGAAACGCATGGTACACCACGTAATAAAACTACACCACGAAACATCACGTGTTTCAATTGGCTATTCACCCAAATCGCAAGCAACGCAAGCTTTCATGAAAATGTGCCCTAAACGAAAAATTAGCATTACTACGTTGACATACCATTCTTGTTCCATCGTTACACAGCTTGTCCTTGTCCAGTTTTATGAGTTTGGATTCTTTCTAGAGATAATCATTAAAACTGCATTTTCGCTCCTTTGGCGTTGCAACGATACAGTTAACTTTTAAAGAACTAAAACTTGAATCTTTAAATTAAGTTAAAATTTACAGCACCAGCGTTAAATAACAAAGCGACTGATGAACACAAAGGCAAAACAAAAAATACAGCAAGCAGCGGAACTTGTTTTTAAATTCTCAGCGCTAAAAGTTATGAGAGATATTGAGAAAAATGAATGATAAATATTATATATATGTTGTATCGCATATATCAATTAATATATTTTACTATTTAAAAAAATAAAGTCAATGTGGCAATATCAAAGAATTTTTTTAGTTTTTATCAAAATGGGACAAAATTGACATTTTTTTAAAAAACAATGAGACGGCCGGGAAATGCGAAAGAAACGATACAGTCCCGTTCAAAACGGTATTGGTCACCCTAGTAAAACACTATTCGGAGCAAATTAGAGGGTGAACTGCTGGGTGAAATTTCCATTTAATGCCTAAGAGATACGAATGTATATGAAGTGTATGAATGCTTGTATAGTGTACATGAATGGTAGTGTTAAAAAATGTTGGGAGTTACCACGCCCGTTAAAGTTTGGTCAAACGTTCAGGGTTGTTCTTTGAGACCCCTAGATGAATTTTAGAAGGGCGGCCAAAGTGAGCCACCGAAAACTTCCATGCAGCACAGCTGAAAACAAGATGGAGCACAAAATACCGGAATTCACCATAATTCGGCTTGCATGCCAGCTAGGAATGAAATTTCAACGGTGATAGGCATGATCATGCTTAAAACACACTTGAAATTGAATCAACAAGAAATGCGTAGCCTACATTCCAGTAATTAAGATGACATTTGTAACTGTAAGTAAAAGACATATGTTCTGTACCCACCACACATTATTTTAAATATATAATGAAACTTACATTTTGTCAATACACTTTGTCAAGTATTTCTACCGTACTGGTAACTCTGAGGAAAGTCTTGCAATATTCATGGCTTATAGTATTAATAACTATATGCCTGTTTCTCTAACACCAGCTCTTAGTAGAGTGCTTGAGAAGGTTCATAGTCAATTAGAAGAACACATAAAATGTAATAATCTTGTAACCGAGAAACAGTATGGCTTTCGCAGAGACCGCTCCACTGAACTATTGCTACTAGAATTAATCACGAAGTGGAGAAACATACTTGACGTTAAGGGTAAAAACTATATTGCTTAATTTCTTTAGATATCAACAAAGCATTTGATACTGTACAACCTCATTTATTGTTGAACAAATTATATGGGCGGTTCAATTTATCCAATATAGCCTGTAAGTGGTTCCGAAGCTACCTACATAATAGAGTAATAAGTACCAAACTTGGTAATAATAATAATAAATAATAACCACGGGCGTTACAGACCGGTAGGTCCTGAGCCTGCGCAACGCCACCTGTCCGCACTTGGTGGAACTACTTCCACCTTGGTGACGGCAGTGTGGTCAGCACTGCACGTCACCTAGCCACGAACAGGCGTATTAGGGGCTTTCTAGACCGAGTGATCGTTACATCTTTATTCACGTGACTCCCCAGTTTCCCTCACGACGCTGGGTGGACGCCGAAAAGTGGGATTCCAGCCGGTAATTGAACCCGGGACCACGCGGACATGAGTCCAACGCTCTAACCAGTAGACTATGGAGCCGACCAAACTTGGTAATAGTAGATCCAAATGTGTCGATATTCAAATTGGGAAAAATAAATACTAAAAACAAAGGAACCTTTGGCAGATGTGAAATTATTGCCTTATTTTGATTCATTTTATATCTAATTATTTCCTTTCTCCGTATATTCAAATTAATAATAGCTCACAAATCACCTGGTTAATAATGAAACATGAAAAAGAATAAGATTTTACTTATGTTACTGCACCTGCCGGAGCTCATTTTCACTTCTCTTTATTCCCATGCGCTCCTCTACACAGTTGCCAGATCATGTATCAGATTAAATCGCTTTAAATCTCTGTATTATGTTACAAACGCATTTACGGGTCCGGGCTAATTTGGCTGCAGAATAATAAACATTTACTTCAGTGTACAATTTCTTGAACGCTATGCACTAATCTGTAAATCTATGTGATTATTACAGATTTAACTCAAGATTTAAGCATGTTTCATCGCATTTATTATATCATTGATTTATTATTTCATCACTTCATATATCTTGGGACACAGTACGGATGACGATAAATCCAACGACACATCATTTGTTAATATCGCGCAAGTACCGTAGTTTAAGCTCTACGAGGTAAGAAACGTACATAAATACATACATAGCAGGTGAAATCAACCATGTTGTTGATTTCAGCCACGTTGGATTTACTATTTCATAGCTTTATATAGCCTACGATAGAGTATGGATCAAGGCGAATCCAACGACGCCTCATTTGTTAAAATCGCTAAAGTAGATAAGGATCTACGAGATAAGAAACCTACAGACTTATATAGCCTGTGAAAGTCCGCCATTTTGTTTATCTCCACCATATTGGATTTTTGAATGAAGTTACAGTGGTAGACTTTTTTCCATCGTTTTCAATACATATTTTTCACCTATAAACCATTGTTAGAAATTCTATTACAGTTTCTTCTAGGTTCACCTAAAAATTGAGCTAACTTGACTGGACTGTAAGCATCACATCGAGAAAAGTTTCAAATGAAGTTTGTAATCAATCTTTTTTTAATATTCATTTTTTCTTCATTTGACCAATTCTAAAGCCTCAAAATGACATCAAACGGGAAAGGTTTTTCTTTTTCAGAAGCCAAAATCCTTAGATCGGTTAAAGAAATCTTAAAAGTAAGTACTTCGCTGAAACGCCCCCAGCCTAATGATCCCAAAAGTGGATCACACAGACAAATAGGGTTGCCAGGAGCCTAGAGTACCCACGCAACGCATCTAACCTAACCTCTAGCTCCAAACATTTTCTACACCCGAGACGAGCGGCGCAGAAATGCCTTCCAGATTTAAGAATATCCGGGAAAGAGGATTCCAGATCCTTGTGATCGCTGTAAAAAAATTAATTTAGATCGAGGGAGGAAATACCGGTAAGGGGACACCTCCAATCGTTTAATTAGATCGTCAGTTCATACTCCAAAGTACCAGCTGGTTCAGATTAGTGACAGATTAAGAAAGAAAACGTAAATCTTTACTTGGGAAATAATCTCAAACGATGATACGCATAACGACTCATATGTGACTCATACTATGTCTTTACTCACTTCGAAGTCTACAGGGTGGCAAAAGACCATGTCTTACCTTTACCTTAGTAGGGCCCACACCTGTAGTTTGGAATCGCAATTCCTGAAATAAAGACGAACGAACACAATAAATGACGGTCGCAACTCAATCCAAACGTAGTGTCATAACGCAAAACGCAAATAATATTTATTCACACAAATCACATGCTGGAGTCACTTCATATTTCAACGCAGAAATAACCAGAAATTCAATATATAGTACCTTTCCCAAGTTATCACTTCTCAGCTGGCGAAAGAATCCTACCACTGGTCCACGGATTTATGAACCGATCTAATCTAATTAAAATCACATCACTCAATACGATAGGTTTACCGAAACACAGAAATAATTGCTGTCAACTTCACGTAACGATTCGTAGCTAATTTCCAATAAATATCAAGTCAAACATTAAATAACTCACTGCACATTATAAATATTACTAAACACTGTAAGAGGATTATCAACTAATGCCGGAGATCGTACCTGGTTAACTGAGAGGTTTCTACACTACGTTCACTGAACATAAACTCAAGATTGTTCAAAGAAATATCAAAATTTCAAAATTTCAATTTATTACTCTGAATGTACACATTGCACGTTTACGTATATGATAGTTTTATCAGAATCTGAACAGAATTACTGTTGAAGGAACAAACAAATTTGAATCGCTGGTATACATTGTATTAGTTAAGCAGAACTGAAAGTTACGTAGTCACACATAAATGTCCATAATTTCTATAATAATTAATAAATTTCGTTGACATTTTCACAAATTATTCCCGAAATACTGTTGTATAATTTAGAAAAGTTTTAGGACAGTATTACTTACATAAAAGAAGTTTTAGTCCAAAATACATGGTAAAGAAAGAATCACTTTAACGTTATTAATTGTGTGACGTCATTACAGATGATTACTACGTTATACAAAAGACGTTTTGAATAAATCTTGAAAATACAAAATATTGTTATAAAATATGACTTTTTCATCGGAGAATAGTGGCTGGAGTTGAAACCAAAATCGGATGTCGAATAAATTAAAATTTACTATTAACATCAAAACGGTACGCAAAAATAGTCGAGCAGACATGTTGCTAATTTGATCAAGTAAGGAAAATATGCGGTAGCTGTCAAACATGGCTAACCGGGAATTTCGAATAGATTTGGAAAACTAGAGACGAGAAATTGGCATATGATTATTAAAATCCAACGACCCGGTACTTGTAATGTAAGAATTCGGTTAATAGCGGCCCCATACTGAAATTTAGAGCATGCTGTACATTGTAATAAATAATATCAAAACAAAATAATAACTAATTTTAATGAGTTGAAAATTCCGAAATAATGATGTTGAAAAAGTCCTGATAGCACTAGTATCGGTTTTATTCTTCTTAATACGATTTAATATATTTTCCGGTATGGACGAAAACAGTCTAAATCAAAATTATGCTAAATTTGGTGTTTATAATTACCAATCGTAGACAGGGCTTAGGAAGTATAGATGACGGAAAGCCCATGCATCTATTCGTCTCGTTTTAAAAATTAGAACTGAACTAACATGGCGTGGGAGAGCAGTTCTCCCAGCAAACGGAAAATAAGGCTGATTCACACCAATCAGCAAAAAACAAGTCACGAAGCATTGACTATGGTCCAATCAAAACAAGCGTTAGATCCAATTCATTGCTGCGTGACTAACGAAAACCTGGATGGATAACGATAAAGATCCAAAGAAAAATCCAAACGGAACACGCTCAAAGAGTCTAAAAGCAACCAAAGAGAATGAGCTAAAGAGGACAAACAGAAAGAAAACAAAACGGAGACTAAAAAAATAAAAGTGGAGAAAATAAAAATAAAAATGGAACAGCAACTAGGCTGTTACATCGCCACCCAAGTAACATACGAAAAGTCCCCATAAATCAAAGTTGTGCTAGGGCTGACATTTTGCAAAATTGCGGCAAAATTAAATTTTTCTTTTTACTCTTCGCGGAAACTATTACGCACTTAAAAATGTTTTTTAAATTAATTTGTTCATCAGAAAATTACAAATCCTTGTTGTTAAGACCATTTTTTGATTGACCAGAAGCCACAAAATGGCACAAAAGCTAAACTGATTGTCATAATAGTCTATTTTCATTTAGTATTTTTAAAATAATAATGTTAGAATTTAATGCCAACAACATAAACTGCTTGCAAAAGTTTTTCCTAAATTGATTACACAATTTTTCTGTGAATAAATAACATAAATGATAACATCACTACACAAAATGTAGACACTAACAATTAAATAACAAAAAATAATTCAAGTAACCCGAACTTAAATTTTTACCTATTCGAAAAAAAACGGTTATGTATAAAATCACTGTTTTCAGAGCAGAAAATATTGCATTTAGAAACTTGAATCAATCATTACTGTGAAGAAATAGGACTGACCAAATGACAAAAAAGTAATTACAACAAATTCATAATTTTGTCCTGAACAAACTTCAATTGAAACTTTCTTTTTGTCGATGTGACGCTTAGTTTCCTTGAAAAATGAAAAAAATAATATTGGTCGCCATTTTCCAAACTGGCGGCCATACCACAACTTTGATTTATGGGGGACTTTTCACATGTTACTTGGGTGGCGAAGTACCTTCTATGCAGAGGCGGCGTTTGGGGGTGGCAACTGGGGCAACCGCCCCAGGCCCCGCGTTCCGAGTTGATATTTTTCTTACTCAATGATATAAAAGTTGATTTGTAAAAAAAAGTTTACAAATAAACTAGTTTGTATAGTTTCCATGCGAAATGTAATGTGAAATGGAAATGAGTAAAGAAGCACTTGTAATTAGCAATGCAGTTTTAAAAATATATTGTACTTTTTTTTAAATAAATTATGTTGGATTTTTTTTTCATAAGAAACCGTTGTTCATTAAAAATGAGAATATTTAGTAATACGTTTAGGGTTAGGAATGAAAGGAAGAAGTGAGAGAAAGCATTTAGGGGGAAGTTGCTTACCGCTTTATCGGCTTTAGATATAACATTTCGGCGCTCAGCGATTTTGACTTGTACACTTTGGCCTCGCGGGGTCATTATTGCCCTAGGCCCCGCGTTCACCTAACGCCGCCTCTGCTTCTATGCACCAAGACCCATGCTTTTAAGATTTTTTTTAACCGATCTCAGGATTTTGGCTTCAGAAAAAAAAAAGTCGTTTTCGTTTGATGTCACTTTGTGGCTTTAATATTGCTCAAATGAAAAAAAAATGTAGTTACAAAAAAGATTGATCATTTCATGATGAACGAACTTCATTTGAAACTTTTTTCGATGTGATGCTTAGTTTTCGCGAGAATTGAAAAAAATCTTAACTTTGGCCGCCATTTTCCAAGATGGCGGCCGTACCACAAGTTTTTTAAAAAGAATTTTAGTACGTTTTTTGGGTAGCTAAAAGAACTACATACATACGAAGTTCCATGCTTCTATGAGTTTTTTTTCTAAGGTATTTTTCATTAAATGACTGCACTAATAAATTTGCGGCAATTTTCGTACTAAGCTCCTCCTGCGAGGGAAGTTTCCATTATCTATGCCGTCTCAAAATTAACCACAGGAACGCCATGATGATGAGGGACATAGTGAACTCCCCTTGCTGACTGAAAAAGAATTAGTGAATGAAGTCGTTTTGCTGCTGTATCGTCGGATAAGTTCGATTCTGAGCACCAAAGTAGAAGAACTAGCCTGTATCAATACTGTAAGTTTTATAATCGTATCAAACTTTTGTTTAAAGATTTTTTCTAATAACACTAGTCAACAAATTTAAACTTTTTTTCTGCCAGATGGACGAAAATAGGTCTTTTGTTACTAAATCGACCATGCTGAACACAAAAATCACAATGAAAATCTCGTAAGACGTAAGGTTTTTGTGTGACAGAGGTGAGGTGGGTTCTGGCAAAACGACAATATCACCTAGTTTTCTTAATACATGTATATAGGTATGTATAAAATATACGTATCTAACTGGGGAATCTGGTCAGAGAATGTTTTCAGTTTACACAGAAAGCGCCCGAGAATACGATTAACAAATGGTACTATTGAAAAACTGATCAATACAGTATACAACAAAAAAGCTCCTACAGTATACAACAAAAGTTTCAGTTCCTAAAAAGCAGATATCAATAACTCCCAATCGATCAAATGCACAACTGTCTTACAAAGTATGAAAATAATATATTTTTACTTTCAATTAGTTCTTCCTTTTGTAGCGCATGTCACTTTCTCTAACTAAAAACCAAAAGTAGTCGCCCATCATATGAGGATCCCATTTACCTTCATACCTTTGCTCCAGTTTTTGAATATCCTGATGGAATCGTTCTTCTTGTTCGTCACTCACAGCTCCTAAATTATCTTGGAAAAATTCCAAATGGGAATGCAGAAAGTGAGTTTTCAGAGACATTCTACATCCTAACCTTTGATAGCTATCCAGGAGCTCTTGAACCAATTGTCGGTAATATTCTGCTTTAGGATTTCCCAAAAAGCCACACGCCACTTTACTTAAAGCTTTCCAGGCTGCTAGTTCATCATTATTTAACTTTGTCTTAAAGATTTTATCCTTTAAAAGTTTCCAAATTTGGCCCCGACGAATATCTCCTCCTTCACTTTCGCGTCACTATGTTTTGAAAACTGACTTCTAAGGTAGGCAAAACCTTCTCCATTCTTTCCATGGCCTTAACAAAGTTTTTCATTAAGCCTAATTTTATATGTAAAGACGGCAGCAGAATTTTATTTGAATTTTCTAAGAGAGTATACGTAACATTGTGTTGCCCTGGCATATATGTTTCTCTTGGAGGACATCCTTTTCGAATGTAGCATGATTCAGTTGCCCTACTGTCCCACAAGCAAAGAAAACAATAGTATTTTGTAAATCCTCCCTGAAGCCCCAGTAATATAGCAATGACCTTTAAATCCCCACAAATTTGTCAACAATAACTGTTATACTGTATCACAACTAACAACATAGACAGACTTTCATATGCTTCCTTCGTCTTTACGAAATGTGCCATTGGAATTGATGGTTTAGTGTTCCCATTGCGTAAAAATATTGCTTTAAGACTTGTTTTAGAAGAGTCGATAAACAACCTCCATTCTTCAGGAATGTGTTGGAATCCTAGTGCATCCATTAAAGCATCTATATTTGTACATGCACAGAGGGAATTTTGCATTATGTGGTAACCCGAAAATTGTTCATGACGGTTTCTGAAAATTGAAATTCTAGTGCTAGGAGCCAGTAAATTCCACTCTTGAAGTCTCCATCCAAGCAACTCAGCTTGTTGCTTACTAAGTTTTAGATCTCTCACTAAGTTGTTCAATCTGGACTGGTTAACCAAAAGAGATGTATTTTTGGTTGGACTATAGTTTGGATCAAAGGAAGTTGATGGTTCGGGCAATTCATTTGCTTGCTCCTCTGGTGGAGAAGATTCTTCTGACGTTGCATATAGATCAGGGATTGGGAGTTCAAGTCCATGTCGTATGGGTTTTTGAGGGGATGGAACATTTGGGTACTCAATAGGGTAGACCGGGGCTATTTGAGTATAGTAAGAGAAAACTCAAAATTTCCAAAACCCGACGTACTTTAGAGTTGAAATAATTATGCCATAATCTACGTACATTATTATAGTACAACATATTAAAGAATAAAGAACCAGTTAAGTCATGGAAATTCTGAAAACGAATTTAAAATAAAAATGGCAGAATTCGAGACTAGTAATAATCACGGGGATTTTGACTCGCTCAGGGGGCTACTTGGGTCTTTCGCTGTACAACATTGTTTACATTAATCACCTTAGCGTTCATGTATATTTTTAAATGATACCCTTTTCTATATAATTTGTGAAAGACACAACATTAATAAACATTTCCCCTCAACTCTTCCTTGACGTAACCACTATCTGATAAGGAAACATGACAAGCCGGTGGTAGATTGTTGACGAATTCTTCTCTCAT
>JAGDQP010005467.1:0-41424 GCA_022664845.1 Lepisma saccharinum | reverse complement strand
TGTGTTGACACTAATCGTCGAAGTAACAGATTTCAACAGTTAAAAATCATTCACAACTTCCTTAATAATTTCCTCAGCACGAGCTCTTGAAAGTCCCTCAGACTTTCGTAACGAGAAGTTCGGACTTCCTATATACCTGAAGATATCAGAACGACGTTCGAAACAAACTTTATGGTTTTATATCTCCCGGGACGACCATATTTTCAAGATGGCGGATGACGGCTTTTACTCCTTTAGACATGTACGGAAACCTGGAATATCTCAAAACCTAGAAGAACTAGAGAGCTGAATTAAAAACCATTGGGTAGCTCTTGAAGTGTATTTTGAAGATGTGGAATCCTGTCTTTTAAAATTAATTTCTTTATTCCAAAAATTAGGCTAAAAAATGAGTTACGAATTGTATAAAATTCAATTTTTAAACCAAAGTTTTGGGGTGTAGGAGTTGAATAAATTTCTGCAAAATTTTGTCATGTTTAGACCTCTGAAAAGAGATTCTGGCCTAAATCACACTCTTTTTTTCTATAGGTATTCAAACATGGCCCTTTGTGAAAAATGTCGGATTTCGGGCTCAAATATCTTATATGGGTCCTCATGAAATAATCTGAAATGTGGTTTCGAAGAAGCTTCGTATGTGACGGTAGAAATTGCAACTTTTATTTTGTAATAGTTTGTTTAATACCAGCAGATTTTTTTCGCTATACGATGCAAATACGAATGTAGCATCTTTACGATGGTCACCTGTTTTGGGGAAGGAGCTGAATATAAGACTTCAATTTCTCTTGTGATGTTTAGAACTATCAACAGGATGATTGTGTAGAAAAATCCGTGGTGTTGAATCACAGCGCTTTTTGCTACAAGAAAAATGCCGGATTTGGGTCTAAAATTTCTCAAATGGGTAATCATAAAAAATTCTAAATTTGGTTTTGAGGAAGCTTTGTATGTGCTCAAATCATAGTAAAAACGGCAATTTTTATTTTTGAGTGGTTTGGTAAAATAAAGTTGTTCATAGGAGTTAAAAGTGTGCCTTGCAAGCAGTGTAGTAATATGTAGCTGCATATATACATATAATCCGCTTGCACTGACCAAACCAATTAAAAATAAAAGTTGTAAGTTTGGTTGTGAACTGACCACGAACAAGGATTCCTTTATTTTTATTTTTTTAGATATTTAGCCCGAAATCTTGTATTTTTCGACGAAAGGCCATGTGTGAACGTTGTTAGAAATAAAGGAATGTAATTCAACCAAATTATCTTTTGAATATAGACACTCTTTGGTAGGTTTAAACATTAGAAATGACTGCAGCCTTATATTTGACTGCTTTACAGAAAAAAAGTGGTTTTTTGAAGATACCACATTTGCATTTGCATAGTATAACGCCGGAGAAACTCAACTTGCACTGACCCAGGAAGACAAATGCCCATAAAGACGGCAAATGTTCGGGTATTTTGGTCCGACCGGCGTCGAGGATAAGCAGAACCCATACTAGTAGTCGGGAAGTAGAGGGGGAAAGGCCGACGTGTAGCTACAAGTGGCGTTTGGTCTTCAGACCATTTCCGGTCCGACGTTGATCTCTGACTTGCCGGCATCGAAACTCCGACTATCCCCCAGCACTTGATGGCGGGAAAAGGATGGGCACACACCAATTGCCTTAGGTTGGGAAAAGGCGGCTCCCCGTCCATTTCCTGATGGTCGAGAGAAGAGCGAGGTCCCGTTTATTCTTGATGGTCGGGAAAAGCAAGTCCCCACCCACTTCCTGGTGGTCCCGAAAAGGTTGGGAGTCCGGCAATTTTCCGACCGTTTTAATCTGGAATATGTGTAACTCAAGTATCTGCATTCCGTTATAAAGAATGCGGCCGGTAGATTAGAATATAGAAATATGAAAAGGGAAAACGCTCTTTACATTTGTTAAAAGCAAAAGTGTCTTATTTGGGGTCAGGAACTTATAATTTATTCTTAGTACTAGCTGTTGCCTCAGCGTTACTCGACTCGGAAGTCGTCTTCGAGTATCTGTTTGTACGGTCTAGTGGATCACCAGTTCTCTCGATGCAGCGATAGAGGCAGGATGTCTTTCCTCCTCGATCCAGTGAATGTTCGTACTTCAGTGCATTGCGAAGTGTGTGGTGGAAGTTACCCTTTTTTGTACCACTTTAACTGCTGGCTTAGTTTAATTTCTTCTAATTACTCAGTAGTATGTCAGTATATAATAATTCATCTATAATTCGAAGAAATACGATTTCCATAGACTTACATACATTACCAGAGAAACCCAGTAATGAGATTATATACAACAGAATGTGTGGGAGCAGTTGGAAATTCCAGCTAGTGACATTTTGTCGTTTGAGCTTATCATTTTAAAAAAATATTTTTTGAAACTTGGAAACTCTACATTGTGAACAAAGTGTTACAAGACAGTCATGGTGTTCTACAATTTCGCATGAACAATGAAGTGACGCCATTGCCAGTGGTTAAGGAGCAACCTGAGATATTAACAATAAGTGTCGGAATAATTCCGCTGGAGGTCAATGACGCACAAGTTAATGGCTTCATCGTTCAATATGGAACAGTGACAAGGTCAGTCAAAATTAATCATGCTCAGAAGTTACCCCACTAGGTGTATAGTGGACGTCGTTTTTTTTCTGAAGTGGATAATCCTCCGCCATGCTTTACCTTAATACATTCCCATCGAGTGCAAATATTTCGACTTGGTTTAAATGCCGAAGAAGCTTCTAGTGAACCCAGTGTTAGTGAAGTCAGTGAAAGACGTACTTCAGAGCCTACTTTTCAGTTTCGTCCGGAAGAATTCCCTGTTGTAGGTAGTGAAAAGGCAAAGATAGAGTAAGAATAAATTTGAGTTAGAGGAAGTACAGACGGAAAAAAAGTGCAGTGCAGCTATTGGACAACCCTGATTTTTTACAAGTAAGTAGTGAGTCAAAACAAAGTATCAGTGCAGTTTTTGAGCAGGATTATGAGCAATAATCCCTCCTAACCCTCCCTCCTCAGTCCGATGCAATAGATGGAAGAAACGAATCCTTGACTGACAGTGTTATCATTAGTGCTAGTCAAGATCAATCACTCGTTTTTTTTACAAAATACAAGTATCCGAGAGTGCATGCTACTTATAGCCTACCTCGAAAAGAATGTGCTGCAAGGTGATGTGGTTGTTGATTCTCTAGTGGATGTATATGCCCACAGCATTATTGATTCCACCGAGCAAGTATTAAGTGATTGTGACAAAACCAGTGGTGAACAAGCATCGCAACAACGGGTAGATAGTGATACTAATGAAAATAAGAAAGCTAAAGTTTTGTTTACGTCTTCTGGTCTAGAATCGCTAGATTGTCTTCAATGTAAGAGGCCGTCAGTGTCTACCTCTCAGTTTTTTGAATTGCATATAATTAAAAAAGAGAAAGAAAGCACGAAGATGCAGTCGTATTATCAGTATTCAGAAAGCAGTGGTAGGGTTCTTGGAGGATATAGGTGCTTTTAGTGACTCTTAAATAACAGATGCCTTTGCGTTTTTTTACATGTTATTTGTGTTCTATTTGTTATTGGTGATATTTGAGCAAACTTACCGTTTTCTTTTGTATGTTGTATAAGCGCAGTGGATATTATTTCGTCATAATTTATGCAATATCATCGCCAGTAAGCAATGTCGTTATTTACTGTGGGAGGTCTAATTTTGCTAGTTATCCAAATGCAAACTCTTAAAGTTAGCTCTTTTAATAATGCTAGAGCTAGCAATCAGGTTACCTTAAATAGTTTACGTCGATTTGTGTACCAAGAGAATGCTGATGTAATGACTTCACAAGAAATTATAAGTTACGAGACACAAATCCCGAATAATCAGGCAATTCACAATATAAACACGGAAACAACAGGTTGCTCAATCCTCATTCGTAATGACATTACTTATGATGTATTTTTATACGAATCTGGCCGTATTATTGCCATGCAAATTAAAAACTTTCACGTTTTGTGTCTATACTTACCAGCTGGCACGCATAATACGCACCTGAGGGAAACGATGATAGCTCGTGATTCAGCACTTGAAATCCAACGTCGTAACAGTGATTAAGTAATAATAACAGGTGATTTCAACACAACTATTAATAAGGAGGATTCTTCCTCAGGGTGTAATATAAGCAAAGAATTAAATTCCTTAATTCGAACATTTAATTTAGTAGATCTATGGACTCAACAACATGCATCTAATCAAGGAGCGACCTTTTTTATAATGCTGGATGGTCACGAATAGATATGCAAATATGTTCCAGAGTTATGGTTCGTTCTTTTAAGTATATTAAGGTTATTCCATTAGGTTATTTGAAACATCCTCAAATGAGGGAGCACAGCGCTCAATGGAACATAAACTTTCATTGAAGGGCAGACTCAGACAGAGACAGCATACGAGTCACTACGGCTGGCTCATCACAAGTGAATCTCAAAGCCAAACATACTAGGACCACAGTCTCATCGCAGGATAACCACCCAAAGAAGATGAGAAGGATTTCTCCCAAAGAGGAAAAGTAAACACTCAGGACTGGTAGAACATAAACCAACGAAGACTCCAAGTGGAGCTCTAAGCATGACCCATGGACTGGATAGCTGCCTCATTAACAATGATATGGGCATATGCTCATGATATGTTGAAAATGTGTACGATAGATGGGAGCAGGTTAAATGCTGAAGTAGCGAAGTGGGCCATTTTATTAGTTGATGGTGTTTGAACAATTTTTAAAGTTATAAAAGATTATAATTATAATTAAAAAGAAATAATTATCACATGTTCAAGTTTATATAAAGAATTAGCGTTTAATTGAATGTTAAATATGCCCGTGTGTAGTAAGATTGTTGTATAGCGGACGTGTATACCCAATAGGCGTTACACGCAGCAGAGGAAATGTATGTGATGAAATAAACCCTCTTATATTTTACCTTTCTTTCACTTATCTAACATTGATGTTGCACCGTATTGTGGCTGCAAGCTCTTTTTGATGTGACATCAGATTGACTCCTCTTAGTTGTACTACGATGGTTAGTCGTAGCCCCAACTCCGTAGGCAAATTCCAGTAGTGGGGCACCCTAACTACACTACGGGAGCATTAAGAACTGAAACCATCAGATGAAGGGACTCACGGAAATATTCATCAACCCTGAGATTAATAAGAATCTTTACAGAATAAATAGTTTAATAAACAAATCGACAAACGGAGACCGTAACAAAATGGCGACCAACAGGAGGGGCCTTGATGGAATGAATTCAGATTCGAGTGAGGAAGAAGAAAAGGAAAGGAACTTGCAGCGTCAAAGATTGTCGAAATTTGAAGTGACAAAAATAAAATTTTACAGGAAATAAAGAACTGAATACACTTATAAATGTGAATGTGAAAGAAAAAAAAATATTTCGTTCTTACATACATCTTCTATAACGGCCTGAGCTAAAGTTGCCTAAATGGCCTTAAATTCAGATTTCACATCTTGGATAATAACAATACGTTTGAAATTAAATTTAGCTCCCACTTTGGCCTACAAAGGAATTTAAATTTTGTCCTTTTCGCAATTTATCATTTTTGCCGTTTAGTACTATTGCTTTAATAACGTTAGTAATTGCCTTATTTGGATGAAAATATCATGTTTTCATGATAAATAATCAACGCAAACGGCCGACTATCCTGACAGAGGTCTTCCTACGGTTTTCCCTCAGTTACACTATTGCCGGGTTGTTATGCTTTATCAACTTATGACCTGGCGGGCTCAACACAAAATATAGAGGGATCCCCCGTCCACCTCACCCCACATATGCTATCGAAGTTAATTTTCGATGAAGAATGTGTAGTATACGGGCCTACATAGCAATCGAGTTCCCGGAGCTATTGAGCCTTCAATATTCATAAAATAAGAACTTTTGGATTTTGAAAGATTCATATAAAATTTAAATATACGTATAAATCAACTTTGACATTCAACCCCTTCCGTGAGAAATAGCACTCTGAAAACCAGACTTTCTACATCGCATTTCGATACCATTTTGATCACTTTGATTGCGTTTTAAGCTTTTCATGCAGATGACTAAAATTATCAAGCAAAATTTAAAGAAACAAATGATTTCCTGTTTAAATGTCATATGATAAACCAGTCTGCAGATATAAAAATTTTCGTAAACGTCTGCAAACACAAATTTTAGTTTGCGCTGCAAGTGGAAAAATGGCCGCCATTAATCAACCAATTGTCAGTCAAACAGGGACGTCGCCTACGCTTGGAGCAAAAAATCAGAAACTGATGCTAATTAGTGAGTTAATTACGGGCTCTCAAAAGAAGTAAGTGCAATTTTTTAGCTCGTCAAATAAGCGAAGTACCGGAATGTCCAGTACAATCATAAGGCGATCAAATTAGCAGTTTCGTTATTAACATAAATACTGATATTGATATTAATTGTCCATGTACGAGCTCTAAAAATAGCCACCATTCAATTCTTCTGCTACTATATTAATCGAAAAAACAAGAGGATTGAAACTTACACAGGAAATATGGACTGTTTATGGGTTGTCAATAAACACGCCCCAATTTCAAGATGTTCAGATAAATTAGATACATGGATGTCCATTTCAATCGAGGTTAAAAACGTAACATCGTCAAAATGAGCCCAAAAATCAAGACCTTTCCTATTGACGTTCAATGGACATCTGTACATAGTCCACAGGCTATCCACTGGATATCCACTACCTATCATGTCGGTCCATATGGACGTGATATGTATGTATAGTGAACATCCATTGGACGTCCATATATGTCCACTGAATATTCTATGGACGTCCAGATGAACATCCACTGGACTTCAATCTGAAATAATCTTAATGTCCAGTGGATACCATGTGGACGTAGAATGGACATTAAGATTGCGTAGATATCATTTTCACATTCTGGCTACTTTTAACATACCTCACAAATTTAATTGAACTTTTTCCACTATCTTCATGATAACTATATTACTTCAATACTACTTTACTACGTTTTGAGATGGTTCCTATTATCTGGTCTCCAAGAATCGTTTGTCTGCGCAGGGATTCGAACCTAAAACCTTCTAATTTGTAGTTCATATTGTAGCCACTACTCTCTGGTATCATCCTCCAAGTGACTACTATTCTACTATTCCTTTTGTGTGCTGAGCTAGTATTTTTGGTTCTGAAGTAGAGAGGCTTGCATTCGATTGTGGGGTGGTTGATTAGGTTTCGTATTAGTGTTGTGAAAGTGGCTATGAAAGAGAGGAATCAAAGAAGCCTCGAGTCTAGTGTATGTAGTTTATCACAATCCTAGAGCGAAGCTAGGTTTTTCTTTCTTCCCGGACAAGAAAGCTCGGTTGAGCACCTATTCTGTATCCCACTTACTGTACAGATTATAAAGCGCATTACCATTTTGACTTTCCTCTCATCATCCAACGCCCGAGGCATATGAGCCACAAGCCTCAATCAAAAGTTTTGTCTTCGTAGTGAAGACAGGCTAAGAATTTCTGAAAATATTTCAAGTCAGGAAGACAATTCTTGACACTTCATTCTTTATCTATGTTACTGCAGATAGTGTGGGCACTGTGAAGTTGTAGTCGGAGGGGAACGGAATGACTGTGTTCTGCTCATAGTTAGAGTAACAATCAGTAATGACACATGAGAAGTGAGAAATTTGTTAAGATTAAATATCCAAAACGCATGTATGCAAAATAGCAAGAACATGAGAATTTGGGTCGGTAGAGCGTTACGTATACAAACAAGCAAAATAAAGAGACTCTCACTTTGTTGTATCCTTCAACTTACATTTAATATCCCGGTCTCACACCATTGTAGGACCCCTCCCTTACTGCAGTCTCCCAGCGAACACCTGAAAGAGAACACATCATGAAATACAACACAAGTTTTGTACTCACCACTCGCCTGTACTTAGGGATGCCAGAGGGTAATCCAATAGAAACAGATGAGAATTCGTTGAGAATAGGGTGTTTATTTCACAGAAGGAGGTGAAGGGAACGAAGATGATTTCACAACACACATAATTCACCAAACATACTGCACTTAGGTCCAAGTGCAAGACCTTGTTTAAAAATAAAAAAATCGTAAAAAAAAATTAAAGAAAATTTTGATTTTCTTAATTAAGAGTTTTATCTAGTTGTCTCTTGGCCAAGGCACTCTAATTACCGTGTTTCACTGCACTCTTCGAACCGACGAACAACCATTCAGAGTGTCCAGTATGAGAGTTCCATCACTGAGCTGGGATTTGAAGTCTACTTACGTCTATACGTAAAGAAACTGCATTTATGAATGTGTGGCGATGAAAATCACGATGAACTTGATGGTGGCTTATGTTAAACACTTCACAACCGAAAAGCTAGGTTGTGGCAGAGGAGTTGTTAGATGAAATCTGACAACTCTTTAGTGTACTTATTGAGTTACTGGGTTCTTGTACTGAACTGTAAAGCACTTAAGGACAGCACTGAAAGTTTATCTGTCATTTTAATCTGATGATAAATGGAGATCGAAGATACGGCTAAAAGTCCACCACTCGATGTCTGGTATACATTATAAGGTAGTATGTACAAATATATACAATATTTACAACAGATAACACAATGAAATAAACTTGGCACTTCTGTACATTTTGATCAGCAGGGTGTATCAATGTACAATGCTCAATTGTTTACCAATATATGTGCGGAGTGATTCTTCGAACTAGTCTTTTCACACATTCATCACCTTATTTAGATAAGATTTGTTCGTGACGATTGTTTATGTGTAAAAAAAATACTAGAATTGTTTTCGATCACTACACACTGCACATTTTCTGGTCCTTGGATCTGATTGGCGACGTAATATGATAAGTGTAATTGCACTTGATCAATACTTCAATGTTAGTGACATCTTTCACTGTTGTTTACTATAACTTCAAAAAGTAAACAAGCAAATAGAACAATGTTTGTGTTAGTTCAACTCTTGTGACACACCTTTACAAAACACAGTTTGTGTGGTTCAAAATCACAACACCACATAGTTACGTCCTTGCGAACACTCGATATAGTTCTTAGTATCGCGACTTTGTCACTCGCGTACCGAATATACATCAACGATACTTGTACACTGAGCTACGGTCAATTCGTGTGTTCACTGTATCGTAACTAAAAAGCAACTCCCTCTGTGTCGCAGCCTTTCCGGAGTTGTTTCCAAACACCGCAGTATAAAGTGAGAGACTCGCTGTCTATCTGTCCCCAGTCATATGGACGGTGACCTGTGTGACATGTGTTGATAGCAATACAGCAAAACATAACATTAAAATACAGATTTAAGATGTGCTCTCCCCGTTTGATAGATGGTTCATCTGATAGCCCATGCAACACAGATTATATACAATATAATATACTTGCATGACACCCCTTAATTACTTATATTCACAAAGAAAAACAAACGTAAACAAGCTGAATTTCGAAGTCTGCTGCTTCATGAGGACGCTTGCAAGGTGCTGTCACCAGGTGGCTAAATTGAGCAACTACAGGGCTAGTGTCTGCTTCTGTGTGAAAGGTAAACAAAACAAGGTGGAGCGACTTTCAAATGCGGTTTCCTACCAAATACACATAAATACAAATATAATACAAGATAAATAAAAGACTAAAATACCCATAAGAACATATTCACATAAGCACGGGCAGAGGACACTACAGGAAAGAACAGAAATTTGAATTATCATGTTAGTATCCCCTTTCTTGTGTTGGTGGGATGTATTCCCATCTCAGGCGGTGCTGACGACGACAGCCCGGAAGTGCTCCCAAACAGTGCGTTTTTTAAAATTAGATCTAAGCAGATCACGCATCAACAAGGGGTACCACGACGCAAGGAAATACATAACAAGTGAAATTCGGCAGTCCAGGAAACCTGAAATAACCATTACATAATTAACTACCATATACATAGAAACATATCACAAAAATGTATCCTTCCACTGTACAGCAAGCCAAGGCTGGCGAAAGGCTCGTTTTCTCGAACGGCGGGGACGAGGGTTGAAGGGAGAGAGGTGCGAGAATTTGACGGCGACACTGTTCCTGACACCTTATTGTTCCAAGGTTTTGACATAGGCTTACCATGAGCCGAAACAATGAACTAGGAGATGCCCTCTCACTCTTTTGGTAGCAATAGTACAGTACTAGTTGCTATTTCGCTGGTTTCCTCCAGGATTGTGGACATAGCCAAACTTCTCCTGTTTTTCAAATTTCAAGAGATTTCTCAAATGTTCCAGGATGACAACTCTCTGTAGGTCACCACATTGGCGACAGTTGTCCTGCGTTTCCAAAATCTTGCCAAAACCAAAAATCAAAATGTTCTTGTCCTGGAGTACAAAATTGTAGAAGAGAAATGCCTTATTTCTCTGTTTCCTATTATAATATGCACCATATTAAAATAATAATAAAGATGACTAATTAAACCTAACATGATACATGAAAAAGAAAAATAATGGACATGATAAAAAAATAATCCAGATATGCAAATCTGGGTAATTTCGTATGAACATCTAAAAAATGACATGCAAATCGTATGCATGTATGAAAATTACAGTATGACGTGTGTGCTCTTTCCAGCAGACATTTATGATTCCGGAAGTAAGAATAAATACAAAGAATGGCGTCAAACCGATTCTCCACAGTTTCCAAAAATTCAAAATGAAGAGTTCAACGAGTGATGGTGGTTGTTTCAGAACGATGATGGTGTGGTTTTCAGACGAATGCAATAATGCACACTTCACAATTTATCTTATCCATCTGATAGTTTGGGCCTGCTCCTCCTATGGCTTCACAGTGAAATACAGCTTATCGGTTATGCGATTTTCCTTCCAGGAAGTTAAAAGTGCGTTGAAGTCATTAGCTGGGAAAGCTGCACTCGAAATTCTGTCTTGAACTTTATGTTTGGATGAAAAGATAGGGGAAATGAATGGAATGTAGTGGTAAGCTACATTGAAGGCTAATATACTATTAATCTGTTGAGGAGATTGAAGTACTTTGGAATAAATATTAGTTTCAACCCGTCCAAAAATAACCAAGTTACATCCTTAAAGGCATCATATCGATATTTTAAGTATTATCAAGCCTTTCGCACTGAAAAAAAAGTAAAGTGAGGCTTCAAACAAACAATGAAACAACTGCCATTTTGTGAAAATTGTACTTGTGCAGGAATAACATAAGTACAAATACGGTCTTTGGTCTCCCTTCTATTGGGTATTCATAGACAGTGGGAAATTTTGTTCTACATAGCAGCGAAATACAATAAATACATAAATAAACTTAAATAAGATAATGGTTTCTTTTAGAAGTTAGAATGACATATAATAAATCACAGCCATATTCAATCCACTAGTGGATGAGGCCTCTCCCCGAAGGGAGGAGTTGGTCTACTGCTCCCACGCTGACCAGACGGGTTGGGAGAGGAGAGCCGAAGCTCTCACTGTGATCGCCACTGTATTTTATTCACAGCAGCTCCCCAATTGTCCTCACGATGCTGGGTCAACACCAACATTTTTTTGAGCTCCCACCGGGAATCGAACCCGGGACCACTCGCACTGAAGTCGAGCGCGCTACCGACTTTTTTTTTTTCTACAAACTTTTATTGCTCATTCATGATACAAGGGAAACTGCTGTTTCAGACAAAATAGATCAGACATTATAGACAATAACATTGAACACAAACACAGAAAATGTACAAGAGAACAGCTCGCAATTAACTAACAGGTGTTGTATAAACTTTGAAAGTTTGAACTGAGTATTAGTTAGTAATCACACCTCGTCAATTACTTTTAGAAAATTAGCAAATAACCGGCGTTGAATAGTAGATGCACCTAACTTCCAACGAGTGCGCTTCAGGAAGTCAATGTAGTCTTCTGCTGACATCAACTTGTGTGGCGTAACAATACATATTGCAAGGTGTGTGCAGTAATCCAAACTACAGCATTATTCTTCGTTCGGGGATAAAAATTGTAGTCTGGGAAAAGAAACATATCACTTGTGAAAAACTGGCGTGGTCGCCTGCATATTAAGCCTAGCATCCTTTGTGAGATATTCCAAATTATCATAAGGATTCCACATTCTGTTAACCTATGTCCCAGGGAATCCAGTTTGTTGCACTGTAGGCAAAGTTCTGTTGTGCTGCGCTGAATCTTATACATGCGTTCTTGAGTTGGTATTAAGTCATGGACAACTGCATACCATAAACTACGAATATGCTGTGGTAGCCAATTCTTATGTATGTTAACCCATATATTATTCCAGTCATGGTCAGGAAATTTTTGCACCACACGTGGAATTGTCAATCCATAAACATTTTTTCTGAGATTAGAATACAACTGTTTTGGTTCAAAATATATTTGGGGATCCATAAGTGGTATATAACTCCATTCTTTGATCAATGCACATGTAACCGCACCACTAAGTTTCAAATAATTAACATTAGGAGGGTTATGTGCTGGGATACTGTCGGTCCAGCAATTAAGCCACTGACTAGTGTGTGATGTTTGGATACGATACAGTTTGAAGTTACGACTTAAAAACAACACTTTACTCTTTAGTTGAACATCAATTAATTGTAAACCACCACACTCGTGTGGTAAATGCAACACTGTTCTCGACACACGAAAAAAATGTCCTTCCGAGATGAACCAACCAATTACTGATTGTATTTTTGTTGCATATTTATCGGGTAAAGGTAAAATCTGGCTCACATACCACAATTTACTACAAATGTACGTATTCACATAGCAAATGCGCTGCACTAATGTGAGGTCTCGTTTTTTATTTGTCATACACTGTGTTCTGATTTGGGAAACAAGGGGTTCCCACGACTAGGCTACGCAGGAGCTCAGAATGACATATATGTTTATTTATTTCAGGTCTTCAAATATCGGTTGCTATTATTATGTCGGAAACTTAGTGTTAAAAATTAAAAATAAAATATGTTTGAAAGCTTTATTTACTTAAATTTCAAACATTTTACAAGAAATCTCTTTCTGCATTAATCTCAGTCATAAATTATACAGTTAATAATAAAATAATTCCGTTAATTTATATGCAAATTAATTATATTTTTACTTCAATAACTAAGTATATAAAAATATTTATATTTTAACCAGTTATTTTTCAATAACTTATATTATAATTTTTATAAATATCTTATATTCGTATCTGTAGTTACAGCTCTTGAACAGATTTTTATCATAAAATACACACAATCCAAATATCCAACGAAAATCAGTACTTAATTTTTAGTTTACTGTCGTTCTATAACGCAAATAATTCTTTGATCATGTCTACGGTATCAACTCTCTGATAGAATGAAACCAAATCATATATTCATTTACACTTTCAAACACAACATCATCATCATCAACAGCAATAATAATAACAACAACATCAACAAAAATGTGCGTGTAGCTTGTAATTCCAGTACAAAATATACGCCGTGTCATTAAATGGCTTGGTTTTCATGGAACACCATTATCCAGACAAACTGTACTTGTACTCTTGCAGTCTTCTTGAGCACTTCTCCTAAAATGATAAAAGGTTGCCACGTAAATGCGATGATTGGAATATAAAGATTTATATCCCAAAGACCATTCAAAATAAAAATTATATTGTAATTTCGGTTGTGCAACTACAGTAAACTTCCAATTATCCGTGTGATGATTATCCTGCTTGAGGAACAACCGTACCAAGTATAAGAAAAAACTTATATGTTCAGTTATAGTCAAGTATTTACTGATGGTGCCCACATTTCTGCACCATACCTGGTGAAGTACTTTATATTCCTAGTTCAAATGCTTTACAATGACCTTCAAGTATTTAACATGATTATTGCAGTCTGGTAAATTTAAATTCAGGTATCTGCACAGAAAAAGAGCCCTAATAAACCCAGTTATACTTGCATGGATAAATTGTACTGTTTATTTTATAAATCGTAACCATAATTATGCTACGGTAGTGATACCCTTGTGCTAAGTTGCCTATGTATCATTATACAGTCGTGATTCCTAAACAATTATAGTTAAATTTTACATTGCTGGGAGAATCATACGTATGGCTGAATGAACTATATCCCTTCATGACCTACAAGTTTGACAATATATTTATTGCTGTTCGAATAATATTGCTCTTTGGTTGTTGGATCCGCAGGCGCACAAAAAAAAATGAAAGAAGTATTGTCACTAGGACAATACAGTTACGTGGGACACTGTATGGTTGAAAGCCAAGTTCTTTGTTCGAACCTAGAGAAATTAGACGAATGTGTGAGGGGTAGCTATGGATGACGAAGAATTACAATATCTTGGGAATGTACTTGAAGAAATTAAAGGTGATTGTAAAATATAGCATGTTATTGTTTATGAATGGCTAACTAATTGAGCCATATGAGCACAATGTATACGCCACTTGCATAACGATATTGTTGATGTAACTACATATATATATTTTCCTCCAAAACATTTGCTCAGCGTGGGAGCAGTAGACCAAGTCCTCCCTCCGGGAGAGGCTTCATCCAGTAGTGGATTGAATATGGCTGTGAATTATATATCATATTAAGCCATTTTTTATCCACTGCTGGATGAAAGTATCCCCCCTTTTCTTTTCACATATCTCGGTCTGCTCTATCCTCATTCATGTAGCTCCTGAAAAACGCTTGATTTCATCTACCCATCTTACATTTGGGCGTCGTCTCGGTCGTTTCTTTTCTCTAGGAATCCAATGTAGTACATTTATCGTCCACCTTATATCAGTTCGTCTAGCTATGTGACCGGCCAATTTCCACTCCATCTTCTTCGCAGTCTTGATTACATTCTCTACGTTTGTTTGTGCGCGAATCACCCTTGTCTTCCTCTCCCTCCTGGTTTCCTAGCATGCACCTCTCCATTGCTCTTTGTGTGACTCTCAATCTTTGAGTCGTTTGCGCATTCAATGTCCACCTTTCACAGCCGTACATCATCACAGGTAAGACACATTGATTATAAACTTTACGATTCATTCAGAAACGTTCGTCGTTTGCTTTTGAAAATAAAGTGTAATCTTCCAAACGAATTCCACGCCATTTTACATCTTCTATTTATTTCATACGTCAACTTGGCATTCGATGTTTTGAGCTGCCGTAGGTAAACATACTCATCAACTATGTCTACTGTCTCTCCGCTAATATTTATTTCCCTTTTTGCAGCATGTTGATTGTATATGACTTTTGTTTTACTTAAATTTATTTTAAGGCCTATTTTCGAATTCTCATTACTCAGTTCTTCCATTCTGGTTTGTAATTCTGCACTTGAAGCAAACAGGACTATATCATCAGCGAACCGTAGGTGATGAAGATATTCGCCATTAATTTTAATTCCAACTTCATCCCAGTTTAAATTTTGAAACACACTCTCCAGGACCGCAGAAAACAGTTTTCGAGAAATTTAATCTCCTTGCCATACCCTATTTCCTACTTTAAATTTTTCACTTTCTTGATGTAGTCTAATGACAGATGTGACAGTCGAATAAATCTTTCGCAGTAGCTTGATGTATGCATTTTCGATTCCTTGATGTTCAAGTGATTTAAGTACTGCTGCCAAGGAGACCGAATCGAAAGCTTTTTCAAAATCTATGAATCCCAAACATAGTGGAAGTTCATATTCATTAGTCCTTTCCAAAACTTCACTCAATGTTTGTATGTGGTCCATTGTGCTAAATCCACGACGAAATCCGGCTTGTTCCCTTCCCTGGTAAAAATTCAAGTCTCGTTCAATACGATTCAAAATAACTTTGGTGAACATTTTGTATAGATAATAATGTAGTTCTCGACGTGTTCCTTGTCCCGTTTCTTGTGAAGTAGACACTTCATAACTCCTGTAATTAACCCTGATCAATTACTTATATAATTGTAATATTTTAATATGCATAATTATGGACTTGTATAGTATTTTGTATTGTTAGGTTAAGATCAGAAATCCCTGCCGAGTAACTATACTACATTAACTAACTAACTAACTCAGTGGCTTACGGAACTCGTAAGTTAATCGCCGCAGTAACAAATGTTGGTCATTGGATTCTATCCTGGGCAATATCAAACCAGTTTTCATCACGAACACCTACTTCTCGAAGATCTCTTTTAATATTTACCTCCCAACGACGTCTTGGTCTTCCCAATGGCCTCCTTCCATCCGGCATTCCAATCACGACAGAATATAATCTACGTTTTCCCCCCATCCGAACTACATGGCGTGCCCACCTTAGTCGTCGCGACTACATTATTATTACATATGGTGGAGCGTACAGTCCTGGAGTACTTCATTCTGGAGTCTCCTTAACTCTCCAGTCATCTCGTCGCGTTTCCGCCCGTATATCTTTCTCGAAACCTTATCTTCAAATACACGTAATTTATGTTCATCTACTAGGGTCATACTCAAACTTTCGCCACCGTAAAGTATTACCGGGAGAATAACCGTTCTGTATATTTTCAATTTCAGTTTCCTTTATATTAATCGCGATGTTAGAAGTTTTTGGACTGAATAGAAACATGCGTTCCCCGATACTAGGCGCCTTTTTACTTCTTGCGTGGCCTCATTTTTGCTTGTTACATATGCTCCCAAGCATTTAAATTTGTTTACATTCTCTATGACCTCATCCCTCATTCTTATGTTTTTATTTCCTTCATTCCCTGTATTTCGGCTTATTGTGGTGTATTTTGTTTTATCTATGTTTACCTGTAGACCTATCTCATCGCAAGCTTCTACTAAAACATCGGTATTGCTTTGTAGTGCAGCTATATCGTCCCCTATTAAATCTACATCATCCGCGTATACAAATAGTTTATTCAAACCATTCAATGATAGTTCCTTTTTGTCCCCTTTCATATTTTAAATTGCATATTCTAACGCAAGGTTAAACAGTAGTGGGGCCTTGTTTTAATCCGTTGCGAATCTAGAAACTATCTGACATATTATTATCTATCCGTACTCATCTTATTACCTATCCGTTGAGACACATCTTCACTAGTTGAACCAATTTTTTCGGAATTCCAAATCGGTTCAGGATACCGTATAACTTTTCCCTTTTGATAGAATCATATGCTTTCTTAAAATCCATGAATAGCTGAAGAACCGTCCCACTGTATTCCAATTTCTTCTCCAAAATTTGTCTCAAGGCAAAAATCTGGTCCAACGTGGATCTATTTATTCTAAATCCACATTAGTGATCTCCAATTATTTCATCTACGTATACACTTAGGCGTGTTAACATAATATTACTTAATACCTTGTAACAGGTTGGAAGTAACGAGATTCCGCGGCAAGTATTACAGTAATTATACAGTATATAACCTTTTTGTAAGTCGGAACTATTATTGAGTTTTCCATTCTTCTGGGAGCTCCTCCTTTATCTATATAGCACTTATCAATTTATGTAGTTCCTTGATTAGTGCCGTTCCTCCTGCTTTAATTAATTCGGCTGGAATATTGGGCCTGGTGATTTGAAGGTTTTTAATTTCTTTACCGACATTTCGATCGATCTCGCTAGGCTCGAGAATCCACAGTTCTGCGGAATGGATTTCAAATTCCTCTGTTTGTTCCCCGTTGTGTACATTAAGAAGTTTGTCGAAATAACATTTACACACATCGACAATTTAAGTCGGATCAGCCTGACGATCTCCACGTTCATTTCTAATCATTAGTAACCTCGGCTGGTAACCATTTCTTAACGAGTTTACACTTTGTACAGATCTCGTATGTTATTTGTCTTCCCATTCTCCCTTATCTCCTGAATCTTCTGCGTCAGATATTCTCGTTTTTTGTTTCTGAATCCGAGTGTGGCGTTTCGTTTCGCGTTACTGTAGTAGTTGGTATTTGCTTCGCTTTTATTACTGAGCCATCGTTGTCTTGCTTGTTTTCGTTCCCCATGAAGCTTAAGGCATTCTTCATCAAACCAAGGTTTGTTTTTCTGTTGTTTCATCTCACTTACACGTTCCTTCGCTGCGCTGTTATTCTTTCACGAACTGCCTCCCACATCTTGCTTACATCAATTTCATTATTAATATCATCATTATTATTACTCGAATCGGCTAGGATTTCGAACCTATTTGAGAGTTCGAGTTGATAATCTGCTTTTATGCTCGGATTATTTAATCGTTTCACTTCGAATTTCAGTTGTTTTGACCCCTTCTTTTCTCTGTTCGCGATGGATAACTTTTCCCTTACTTTTGTGATCACTAACTGATGGTGTTACCTTCCGCTCCTCTGTACGACCTAACATCCATTAGGTTGGTGTGTCTTCGTCTGTCTACTAATACGTGATTGAGAGTTTTGCCGTCTGGAGTACCCATATGTATTTGTGTATGTCTTTGGTTCAAAGTACGTGTTCTTTACTAGTAGGTTTTTCGAAATCGCGAAAGTTATCAGTCTTTCTCCATTGTTGTTGATCTTTTCGTGAAGACTGTATTTGCCTATAATAGATCTATATTTTTCTTCCCTCCCTACCTTTGCATTGAAATCACCGAACACAATTTTCGAATTATACTTCGGCATTCGGTCAAACAGACTTTCTAGCTCATCGTACAGTATATCTTTGTCGTTATCAGTAGCCACCTCGGTCGGAGCATAGACGTTTAATAAAACCGTGTTGCCCCATCGAGTATGTATCGTAACGTACGGTAGTCTCTCGTTTACGAAGTCCATATTCTGAACCGCCTGAAAGATACTTTTTTTAATGAGAAATCCTGTTCCGAAATCGTGAGACTGTGTTCCCCCGTAGTAGAAAGTGTACTTGCCCTGTTGGATGCTATCTTGACCCTACCACCGAACTTCTTGTATCGCTTATATGTGAAGCTCGTACTTCTCGGTCTCGCGTATCGCCTCCTAAAGAGCGCCCGTTTGGTATAATTTTCGTACTTTCCACGTTCCTATGAGAAGATTTTTCTTAATCATGTTCTTGCAGCCCCCTCAAGCAGTCCCAGCCCTTAAATCCGAATGAGGGACTAGTTTACCTCCGGAATATTTCATCCCAGGAGAATCCATGAACCATCTGTTACTATTTCTTGACATGTTTTAACGGTGTAGAGTTGTCAGCTCTACGAAATCGCAGTAAAGGTAGACATTCAAGATGTCGTCCTCTGTCCATCTCTGAACCTTGCCGATGTCATTCATCTTCAACCTCAGAGTGGTAATGGTGATGCTGCTTCCCCTTACCATGATATTTTTGTTCGGGATTATCTTCCCCTATCCTTTATAGATCCCTCTACTAACTGCAAGTCATCAGTACTGGTTTTGGTCCGCCCCGGAATATTTCCGGTACCCACCTCAGCATGACTGAGTGTGACACAGTGCGTAGTGATTCAGCCTGTGTAAACCCCAATCAGCTTCTTCATCACATGGTATGCACAGTCAGAACTGAAGAACAACTGCGTGAGATTTTTAACTTTGAACTTTCAGCGTACCCTCTCTCCCTTTTTGATGAAGGAGGTGTAATGAGAAAGGGTACAAAGTCATATATAGTGCCTATTTTGTCATGCCAACCCAGCCAAAAGGAAGCAGTATCTCAACGCAGGATGTGTATCCTATATAGTCGATGGTGGACATCGCCTCCATCGTGTTGTATGGCAACGTCCATCGACTTTTCAAACAATATGTCAGCAATATTCAGCATATGTCGTTGCACACTATGGACAAGCCATTATCGTATTTGATGGATATGGTGAAGGACCGAGAACAAACGAAGAACATCTGCGTCGATCATGGAAATGCTGTCACGTTGACGTAGCAGTAGAAGATTCTATCAACGTCACTCTAGGCTGAATTTCTCTCAAACAGCAACAACAAAATGCGACTCATCTGCCTCTTAAGTAGTCAGTTGCAGGCATTGGGATGCAATGTACTCCAGGCCGAAGCAGATTCTGATGTACTGATTGTGTCGCTACCGCTATTGCAGAAGCCAAAATAGAATTTGAGGCAGTCTTGATTTGTGAAGACACAAATCTGCTGGTTCTTCTGATTGCACTTGCTCCACCGAACATCTGTTTGAAGATGATCATGCCAGGAACAAAGACTCACCCAGACAAGATTCACTACATTGGAGCTATTCAGGATGATATAGAGGAAATGAAGGACTTCCTTCTGATTATACATGCCTTCACAGGATGAGATTCAGTTTCATCCATTTATCGGAGAGGCAAAATCGAGCCTTACAAAAAACAAGTGCGCACCGATAAGTAGCTCAGAGATAAATTACGTGCATTCAATAACTCTCATTCATGTGCTGATGCTGTGGCTGATGCTGGTAAGGCTTTCTTTCTGTCACTGTATGGATAAACAAGTAGCGGATACTTGGACTTCTTGCGTCACCAGCTTTGTATGAAGACAATTGCCAAGCAACCTGTGCATGTACAATTTAACTTAGCTGTACTTCCTCTAACATCAGCAACTGCTTGCAAACACTCTCTCAGAGCCTTTTACCAGGTTCAGCAATGGCATAGTGTTAACATGGACCCACTGTGCTGCGGATGGAAGATAGTCAGTGGTTATTTGCGCCCCATACCAACTTCAAATATCGTTGCCCCTGAAGAACTGCTGCATCTTGTCTCCTGTTGCTGTACAGACGACTGTCAAAGAAGCTCTGAGTGTCGCAAAAGTAGTTTAACATGTTTAACAATGTGTGCATACTGCGTGGGACATGCTTGCATCAACAGAGACATTGAGGATGAAGTGGTGGATGTGGATGGAAATTTGAATGTACCAAAACAAGACGATACAAATGACGAGACGATACAAATCTTTAGGACATTAATCTCCAATTGTGTACACAGCATGTGGTATTATTTTTGTTATAATAATAATATAATAAGAAGACATGTTGTACACCACCTAACATCTGAAGCATGAGCAGCCACTGTTACCAGTCAAGAAGCGAAAATTTTGTTGGTGGATGGGGGCCTTGGGTGTTCGCTTGCGGGGGGGGGGGCATAAAATGTAGTTACGCCACTGTGTGAAGGGTGAACAGGGAAATGTAGATGTACTCGCTGCTGCTTATGTTGAGGCGTTAACGCATAGGGTATCCATTTTTCGAGTTTCGACACGTACACAAGGATCTACAGATGACGATGTACCACCAAATGGGTGACATGGAGTACGCTGACCCAGTTCGTCAAGAGTTTGCTTTGGTGTTGCTTACCTCCACCGCTGCTTGCAGGGTAGTGTTTTCCAGCTGCACAGGCGATGCTCGTGGCTTATCAGTGAGGTTGGTGTCCCCAGACCGAAACCTCTGGAACAACCTCTGGTAATTTCGCACATCCACAGCACACTGACCTTATATGGCATTGATGTTTCGTGCCGTTGTGCTGGCTGCATGTTCCTGGAGAAATTCATACAGTATGTCATGCTGTATGTGGTTCTCCGACACTGTCATGATCAAACACAAGCCACACTTTCAAGACATGAAAAGGACCATTCTCCTTCTACACACCACTGCACAATCAAGTGCCTTATACGACTCAACTATGACACGTGCTGTCTACTTCACTATTTGCTCGTCAGATGGCGTGATTGCAGCTGCTATCGCACATACGGCATTACTTATGGGATAATCTGGTAGGTTGAACCTTGATTCCTGCTTCCTCAATCCTTTATGAATTTTTAAAAATCCAAAAATTCTTACGAAAATGCATAAAATTCGTATTTTATGCATTTTCACATGTTATACATTTATTTCAGGAAAATTTGGTGCAAATTGGGGCTCGATAATGCTCGTGCGTGCTTTGGTAATTCGTCTAAAAAATGTCTCGTTAAAAGAAATATTCTTTATTACCATCAGTAATATGAAGAATAATTTTACTACTGTAATGATAATTGATATGCTTAAATAATGAGGGATGCAGAGCTGTAAAAGCGCTTCACACACACATACAAAGGTGGCAACGTTTTGGAGAAGGTATGGTTGCATAATGAAATGAAGAAAGGCAGAGTGGAAATGCGGAGCAGCCATGTTGCTAACTGAACACTGGAAATATATAAAATAAGCTTTTTCTACAAGGATATTTCAGGATCTACTTTACGAATTCATACCTTTCTTTGCACTCTGGTGGTAATATATATCAACAATTTGCAAATTTGTAACTTCCTTCAAAGTTCAAATTTGTACCGTAGTTTCTCCTGATATAAATTGTATGACGTGTCAAAGAAAGATAGATTTTTATATTTTGTCTCAGCAGAGATATTGGATCTCCAATATTCATAACATGCAACTTTTTTATTTTTAACAATACCTAGAATATATAGGAAGCATATATCAGCCTTGATATCCCGTACCTTCAATATAGTTTAATATGTAATAGTTTACAAGAAATGAATTGCAATTTTCAATCCGTTCCGGGAGAAAAATCACTCAGAAACACAGAATTAATTATATTTCGACAATAAAATTTAAAACTATTTTGACCATTTAGATTACGTTTTAGGCTCTTCATGCAGAGGACTAAAATTATCAAGCAGATGCTATTGAAGGGAATGGTTTTTATTTCAATATCCTATGATAAACCAGTTCGCAGATATTACAGTTTTCCGTTAACATCTACTAACACAAATGTTGGTATGCGCCGCAAATAAAAATAACCGCCATTAATTAATCGCTTGGTATAAAAATTAAAGAATACCCGTTTTGAACTATTCTTATATAAGAGATATAAATATTAAAACTTTTTTAAAAATGAGGTCAAGCAATTAACCAGAACGATTTCAGATGCACTATGCACTAAACATTGGTTCACTAAACGTTGAATTATTTTGGATAAATACCAAGTATGTGATACTATTTGTAGGGGTACCCCTTCAAAGCAAATATAAGTACTCCCGCAAAATTTTGTTTGTCTACACCGCTGACCCCGGCGATTCAAGAACTGACATTTTCTCATTTTCGGGGATAATATACTGATGACTGGTGAAATGTATATGAAGAGCTGTAGGGGTGGGGGTCGGCATGAGTGTCCTTCTCTGCGATGGTCTGTTCACATTATAAAAGGATAGATGAACTTTGGGAGATGAATTCTGATATACATGGAGCACTTCACAAGCAATCTGCATAATGTCCCTGAATATTGAAACGAATCCTAAGTTCATGTTATTCATATAGTTGATCACCGCGAACAATTTTTATTCCATGCTCTACCAGAAACTTTCAACTCATCATATAAAAGTTATTCCTATTAGCTTTTTATTTCTTAAACTAGAAACTAACCTAATATCGTGATCTTTTCACGATCTTTGTAGCTTCCCACAATACATTGTGCAACTTCAAGTAATGCGCAGAAAGGGTGTTGTACCATTCCTTCACCATAAAGTACAAGTATCCGTCAAGAACTTGAATGGCATTACTGAAGGATCTCCAACAATCAGGACACAGATCTTGAATCGCGGCCTAAATAATAGAGAAAGATAAAAAGGAATAAGACGAAAGATACTAACAGAATTAAATGAAAATTCAAAGAAATAAATTAGTTAATAGATAAATTGAGAGTAAACATACATACCATCCCTGATAGCATCCAAACTTCCACCAATTTTATACGAGGTTTGGCATTGCAAGCAGTGCCAGATCTAGAAATGTTTCTATGGGCGGAAAAGCTCAATTTTGCTGCCCTTTCCACCGCCCTTTCAATCGTTTTTTTAGCCAAACAGCACGACCGGCCGACGCGACGGCCACAACATTGTCTCGTATTATGTAATGTACTTTTGTTATCTTCTCTGTAGCCTGTCGTGGCACCGCTATTACTAACTCCAGTAAGGTAGTAGACCTGCCTCTCTGACTTGAATCGCGGTTTTGAATTTTAAAGATGAAGGTAGGTTGTATGGAATAACATAAAAAAATGTCTTAGCGCGCCAGTATTGAAATTTTGAACATGTTTAAGTTAATTTCAATTTAATATGCGGTTTTATTTTCTTTTTTTGATTTTTTTTTAAATTTTTAGATGTTTGCCGCCCCCTAAACGTTTCGTCTGAGACACTTGGCACAATTTGCCCCCCTCAGAGCCGGCATTGATTGTAAGTCTGCACGCAGTCTGACATGACAAGTCTGTAAACTTGCTGACAGTTTGCAGCAAACTTGCGAGTTGACAAAGAACAAAGTTGTTACAAACCTTTGACGCCAAACTTGCTATAAACTTGTCTTGTTAAACGTCAAGCATGTGGCGGAAAAAATCAACTGTGTAGATTGGGGCTGGAACCTATAATCTTCATTTTTGTTTGTTGTCCGTCACTCTATAACCACTACCCTACATTTAAAAAATATATCTCGCACTAAGCGGGCTTTATTTCCTTTTAGATTACTTATTCCTTTTTACTGAAAATAGTTGTAATTACATATTTATCCAAACTACTTACATCTTAAGTTAAAATTACAAATACAAACATCCATGCCCTCTGCAGAATTCAAACCCACGATCCTGGAGTCAATAGATTAGCGCACCTACCCGCTTGACTACCTCGATGGACTATCGTGCCACTCCTGACTGCCTTCTATTTTACAAGTCATTTTTGGTTACGAAGACAGTTTCTGAAGTAAATGCACGGATATCGGCTGAAATTCGAAACTGAGAAAGCTTATTTATTCTGTTTTAGCGCTATGAAGTCTACTACGTTTATTTTTCACAAGCGAGCATCCTCAAAATACAATTAGTTTTCTTTAAAATTTTAGTAATTCCCTAATTCACCTAAGTTGAGTTTAACTCATTTCTACGGTAATACTCGTACATTATAGCATTTTGGTTGCGACTGACTTAATTTAAATAAGAAGATAATGTCAAACAACCGCTACATACTGGAATCTTACAAATTACTCTTGTAATTTAAATTTGTTTAATTTTATAATTCAGTAATACCTTACGAAATCCACTGAATAAGGAAGGCATTCACTGCGAAAGTTGGACAAGGTTTACTTGAGGTATCCCGAAAATGGAAATTTACAGAATGTAATGTAATGTTTTCAACGTGTGTAGGAGCACTGAAACGCAAAATATAGCACAGCTTCGAATGATGGAAATGTGAAATGAGAAAGAATGACGAAAAGTGAGACTATGTAGCAGCTTTCGCTTTCAGGCTGAGCACAGGTTTGAGTGTTAACGGCGATGTTTATCGCGTATAAACCTAATGAGGAAAATAAACTTGACTTTTCCTAATCCGTCTTCGCTTGCTCGACAATTTGTCCGTGTTCTTTATAGCAAAATTTGTTACATTCATAACACGAAATAATGTCATTACTATTTCTCCGCATGCCTTCAAGTTTTCATGTGGTGAACAACTCTAGTACGTGTTTAAAAATAGTGAGTGACATGCCTTCTCGTGACACATGTTTGATTGCTGGCTGTCGCTATACGTTTATAAGAGTAGCTGTGTGATTTTTTTCAAAGGTAATGCTTGGTATAAAGCGAATATAAAACTCAATAGCTAGCAGAAGTCGGGGAAACTAAAGTGAATTTTATCCAAAAAATCCTGTATACACTATGTATAAGTTGTTGCATTGTTGATTCCTAATAGTCCCAGATTATAGCTTGTCCCATCGTAGCGCATAATGGTGCTCTGGTCTGGTATCTCTTCGAGTCGTCCCATTAAATGTGGTCCATATATATATTCCACCTGAAAGCAGAACCTGCTAAATAGTCTCACTTCATCTTTCTATCTTTCTTATTTCACATTTCCATGGCTCGATCTGTGCTATATTTTTCTTCTCGACCTATACGTTCAAAACATTATATTTTTTCTGTAAGTTTTACATTCTGGGAGGTATCTAAAGTAAATCTTACCCAATTTTTGCAGTGAATGCTTTATTCAGTGGATTTCGTAAAGTATTACTGAATTATACAATTAAAAAAATTTCAATTACAAGAGCCATGAAAGCCCAATATTCATCGCTACGATAACGTGTAAGATTCTTATATGTAGCGGTTGTTTGACATTAACTTCTTATTTAAATTATGTCAGTAGCAATCAAAAGGGCATAATATATGTATTATAATATTCAGTATTAAAGAAATGTCAGTATTAAATATTATCACGTTCCTCCATCATCTTTAACCAACGCACATAGGCCTAGCAGAACTATTAAAATATTTTTACCTCAAAGAAACAAACATTATCGTTTCCTTTTACAAACGCACTTAATCCTAGGGGCCTAGCTGAACTATTGAAATATTTTTCCTCGTTTCTTCCGCCATCTTTCGCAAACATGCGCCGGCCGAGTAGCCATGCGGTCTACGGCGGTAGGCCAACGACTCGAAGGTCCCGGGTTCGAAACCCGGAAGGGTCATTGGTGTGGATTTTAATGGCTAAAGGGCGAATCGAGACGGGTCCAAGTGCAAAGTTACTAGACTGGTCCATATAAAAATAAAGTTTAACAAAGTTTTTACAAAAATGCTTACGCCTAGCTCAACTCACACCATTAGATATTCTTTAATTTAGTTTTATCCGGTGTTGCAGAAGTGTCAAGCTTCTTTACTAGTTCTTAGTGCGTTTGAAAAATATGCTGACGGTTTCAAACTCCAAACCATGTTCTGTTCACCCGGAATTGTATAGAAAACCTAGTTTTATCATGAAATTTGTAATTTTGGGGGCATTTCATAGATTAAATAAGGTCAAAACTATAAGAACTGAATTAAAACGGATTCCCATCAACTCGTTTATCACAAACACACCAAACAAGCCCATACCATCCAAATTATGACGATGACGGCGATGGAGAGACTAGACAGCCGATTTTAGTACTATGTTATGCGGGGTTACATAACCACAATTTTCAAAACCGATGCGGAACCTCGAAAACGCCTTTAAAAAATATGGATGCTCACACGAGATTTCTGTCTCCAAAGCACACTATTTGACACGAAAGATTTCGAAAAATGTTTCTTTCGGGACATCCTAATATATAACTGTCAATTTAAAAAATAGCAGCCAAACATTTCAGCGTGAAATTAACAAGGTTACTTTAAAGTTCCTAACAAGAAGAAACATATTTTGAAGACGATTCAAAGTAAAGAAAAACACACTTGTAATCTTTTGAACATGTAACAGAGATATTGACGACCTCAATATTAAGTTAAACAAAGTAAATATGACAAAAGGTAACAAACATGCATAGCATTCAATCTTGAGTTTCTTGAACGAAGTCATTCAAAAAAGTTTTACTTGAATAAAATGTAATACCCATCCTCGTCCATACAAAAATATGCTTAGACGTACATCTAACAAAGTTATATAATAATCCTTCCTTGGATGAAATAAATAACAAATCACAAGAAAAAGACATTTCGGATTATTTTTGTACATGCTGCCCATTTGTTAAAAAAGAAACTCGATACTTAAAAAGTAGATTAGAAGCAAAGTATATTTAAGATACTTGTACATATTGACATTAATTGAAAAGTTAATTAAGTAAGAATGACAACCTGAAACAAAAGAGTGCTTGGGTATTCTAATCTTTAACATGGAGTTTACAATGGTATTTTAAATCCTGAACTGGATAAAAATAAAATTTATAAGTACTAATTTCTGAGAGAATTATTGAGCATTCATGTAATTAAATACTTGATGTTATTAAAAAAAACGAGTTAATGAAAAATGATACATCTAAAATTAATACGTTTATTTTGAGGCAAGATCAATTCCTATTGTTCACTGATCTTTCAAATACAAAGACCTGGCTGACACTCAGCAAGAAACGGGTTTCTGATTATCCAAATGTATTTGGACTGCCAATCAGCTATGAAGTATTTTTAATGTGCAGCCGTACTACTCAGGTGGCTTCTGAAATTATTCTTCGGTTCATCAGACAACACCACTTCATCTCTAACTTGTAAGTAAGCATGGTACCACAATTATTTTATTTTGCGTAATATTTGCTTTTCATTTCAAAATATAACAGTTTATTTCCTGTATTTAGAATAAATATCCTATTATTATTCTACAATTAAATCTCAGAGGAAATCTCAGAATTAAAAGTGAGAAACGCCGTCCTAGAAGAAAGGATTACGGAGCCAGAAAAGATCAACAGCAAGTTTGTACGCAAAAACGAAAGACTTGCAGAACAAGAACTATACATAGTCCAATGGCAAACACAGGCAGATGGTCTAACACATGAGATTGCAACACTAGAAGAAAACATAAAGACAGCTAGGCAAGAGCCAATAGACGCGGCCGCTAAACTACCTGAATTAGAAAGCTATAAACACCATCTCGAATAAAGAAAAGAATAAATTGAGGGAAGGCTGGAAGAAAAAGAAGAAGAGACGAAGAGATTATATATAAAAAGTCGCGCTACAGCAACAAAAGAGCAAACCAGCAGCGAAACTAGAGGCGCCAACTTTTGCAGAAATGCTCAAAGGAAAATTAAATAAAATTCCGGATAAAATAAAAATGATCGAGGAAAACAGGAAAACAATCAAACCAACCATAATCATCAGACCTAAAACCGGGAAAAACGACAAAAAAACAAGACTAAGGCTCTCAAGAACATTGGATAGACGGGATATAAATTAACTTCCAAATATTACAAACTAAAGATGTCCTAATATTACAAATAGCATCAAAAGAAGACCAAGCAAAATTAATGCAACACCAAAAAGTAAGCAAGAACTTCTTCATAGATATAAATGGGAAAAAAGAAACCCGCTTATGATAATATATAACATTCCAACAGAAATGAAGGACGAGGAAGTCGATGAAGAAATAGTGGAAGAAATCTACATGATATTTCAGAAAAACAATAGAAATTAATAAAACTCAGATTGAAGACAAGCCCAAAAGGAAAGGACAGACACCACCTGGTGATCGAGGTTCTTCGGACTATCAGGGAAATCTTCTGAAGAATGCAAGAATTTACATCGGCTTCGAATCAACCGGTATTAAGGACTACTTGGTTGTACCAACTTGCTTCAACTGCCATGATTTGGGGCCCATCGCAAGATTTTGCAGAAACGACCAAAGATGTGGACACTGCGGAGAAACAGGACATAAAAAGCGACTGTGAAAACAAGAACAAACAAAGAATGCGTCCCCTGCAAAATAAGAATCAAGAAGTGTGAAGCAAAGAACGAACAGAAATGTGACCAGTAGAAACTCCAAATGCAGAGAGAAATTGATAAGTATGATTATGGCTCTTGAACAACAAGAAAACGAACGGTTAGAATAAGAAAAAAAGAAAACAAATCCTGCGTTCAAACAAAAGAGGGAGCCAAGAAAGACTAACAGATTATAACAACAAAAAGAAAACTGAAATGTTTTATAATTGGCTAAGCAAAGACAAAATATCAAACACGGAGGAGTATTTTGAGGTTAATGCTGGGCACATAGAACTGAAAAAAAAAAAGAACAACTTACATTGCACTTTATTAACATGGATTTAGTTACCTTCCCGAGGGGCTTCGCCCAGGTGATCGCCTTATCACATGATAGATTCTATATACAGGAACTTACTGTTACAATAGAAGTGAGAGAAAATAAATTTCGGACAATTTACTATAGTACCAACAGATATGATGGAGAGATACTTAATATCAGATCAACAAGATATACATTTCAAGAGGATCTAGAACTACTGCTGGATGTCCTGTATACCTGCAGAACAAACTCAAGAAAGCTTATCACAATCCCGGTAATCGGTATGGGTCTTTGGCGGGAAACTCCTTCCGAAGTGCTAAAATGTATACATAAATGGAAAAATTAAAATAAAGAGAATTGGTTTCAAATGATAATAAATGATCAGGAACTTTTAGGACAGTCCAAAATTCCCATCAGCAAATCGAAAATGAAACAAGCAACTGGCAAAATATAAAACAAGAAATGGTAAAAACAGAAAACAAAGGAACGCCAGAGGAAACATCTGAAGAAGAGAATGCTGGTGGACAGAAACAGGCTAGAAAAGAAAGAACAGCGGAGACGAGACGGATGTGGCAGAAGTGGAAAGCGGAGCATCGCCAAGAGAGAAAAGAGGACCGAGATGGAGAGCTTGGATTCTAAGACTATACAGGACAAAGAAAAAACAAGTTACTGAGGTGAAGTCTACCACCGTTAAGGTGGTAAAAGAAATAACAAGCGAGAAGGAAAATGAACAGGAAGGCAGGGAAGGAGAACCGACGGAAATTAAATTTAAACCTAAATTTACGCCAACTACCTTTTATCAAAATCTACATTTAGACTATAAAATTTCACGAGTCGAAGAACCCAACATGCTTACGGCTGCTCTAAGAATAGTAATAGGGTCAATTCACCCGTCAAGAAAAGACTTTCCTACTATAGAGGGATAGATAAAATCAACTTGCGGGCAAATGGGATAACGTCTGACCCAAAAGATTTATTAGATTTCATTGACCAAATCTTTAGTAGGAGAGAAGAATCGTTCAACTCAACAACGTATATCGGCAGTTCTTGATGGCGTATGGCCGAATAGCATTTAATCCAGCCGAAAAACTTCCCGCATGCTATGTCTACACTAGACAACCGTAGATATGCTGCGCATCGTGCAGTTCAACGCGGATCTTTCCAGGTTAGCCTGCAATGAGTTGAGAGCATTGTGCGAACATCAAAGTGTGGGTGTGTCATGCATAGAAGAACCCTATACACATAAGTGGAAAATTTTGGGAATCCCGGCCGACGCTCGGATCGTGCTGCCGAATGAAGAAAGCCAGATGGTGGTGACCATACTCTCCGGGAGACAGCTGGAGGTACTGGTCTACACAGAATGCAGTAATAAATGAACTCAATGTTTAAAAATTACGCGTACAACCGAAAAAACCAAATTCATATTAATTAACATCTATTGTCAGTTCTCCCTTCCGACAGAGAATTTCATTAATAAATTAGAGCAAAAAATAAGTAAATTCAGTAACAACACAAATATAATCATAACAGGAGATCTAAATCTAAGTCTCCGCTATGGCACAGCCCTGACACAGACAGGGGATGTAAACTCTTTGAAGATTTTATAAACCAAAACAACCTACAAGTACTCTACAGAGACTACAAGCCACCGACTTTCAGAGGCTGGGCCGGGCCGGGGACGAACATTGACGTAACCTTAGCAAGGGGTAAGATATAAAATGAAGTAACAGACTGCACGGTGATGGATAAGACGTCAAGCGCACACAATATCCTGTGATTTAAAATAGAAACAGCAACAATAATAACAGATAAAGAGGAAAAGCCTAGATATAATCTGAATAAGATAAATTGGGATAAATTTAAAGCAAAATTCAATCTACCACAAATTGAACATAACATTAACCTAAATGAAATAGCCACTAAATTTGAAATTGCTACCAAAGTTGCAATAGAACAATCAGCGCCAAATATTAAGAATGACAATAAAAGAACCCTCTTTTGAACTAAGAGCTAAGAAAAACAAACGACAAAATAAAGCAGTAAAAAAGATTTACCGGGCAGCAACAGACCACAACATCAGGCCACAAAAACTAGAAAAATATAGGGAAATCAAACAAAATATGAAAAAGAAATAAGATAACAGAAAAGAAAAACCTGGAACAGCTTAGTTGAAAAGAACTTGTCTAGACCCATGGGGCATACCGTACAAGATAGTCATGACCAAAAATTTAAAAAAAACATTCTTAACACATTAAAGAAAGATAACGGGGAATTTACGACAAATCTATTACTAATGATAAAGAGGAAGAATATAACAACTGCAACAAAGAAACAATAAACCAAGCAGATATATCACCAACAAATAATAATAATAACAAAAACGAATTAAAAGTAAGGAATACAGATATAGAAATAGCAATCAAAAGCCTAGAAAACGGAAAAGGCTCGGGCCCAGACGAAATAAAAAATGAAATATACAAAAATACAAAAGAAATTTGGACACTATACCTAGCAAGGCTCTTCCAGGAATGCATAAAGCAAAATACTCTTCCAAATTCATTGAAAGTATCAAAGTTAATATAAATACTATTAAAAGAGGATGACAAAGATAAAACCGACCCAAAGTCGTACCAGCCAATCTGTCTACTCAATGCAATTAACAAAATGTTCGCAAAAATAATCTTAATTAATCAAAAAAGAATAATTTTAGAAGAATGCCAGTTGCAATATGGATTCAGAAAAGGCAAATCCACTGAAGATGCTATAAATAAACTATGTACCAAAATTGATAACCTAAAAGCAGAGGAATGCCGGTACGTATTAACAATATTCTTTGACATTAAAAGCGCATTCGACAACCTATGGTGGCCAGCACTAATGGAACAACTAAAAAACTTAATATTCATCCTCATCTTTGGAAGCTAATAAAAAAATTATTTTAATAATAGGAAAATAGAATCAAACGATGCGGATGGCGTTGCAACTAAAATACCAATGAGGGGATGCCCGCAGGGGTCGATCCTAGGCCCGGTGTTCTGGGACATAGCCTTTCAGCCATGCTTAAGGAACTAAACAACAAAACGGAGACGGAGTGCGTGGTTGGATACGCCTACGATCTGGCGGTAGTAATCAAGGGTAACAGCAAGAACAAACTATAAACTAAAGGAAACATCATAACAACAGCTCTCACGTCGTGGTGTAATAATAATAAGTTATAAACATCCTCAGAAAAAACGAAATACGTCTTATTTAAAGGGAGACTAGATAGAGCCAGAGGACCGATAATAAAAGTCAATTATAAAACAATAAAAAGAGAAGAAAATTTTAAATACCTGGGTGTCACACTGGATGAGAAACTAAACTTTAGGCAACATGTAACAAACGCAAAAAATAGAACAATCAAAATTACGCATAAACTAATAAACATAGCTAATCAGAAACTAAAAATCCCCATAAAACTAATTAAAACTTGTCATGATGTAATTATAAGATCACTAATCGGATATGTTGCAAGCGTCTGGTGTCATAGAAGGAACGATATCAGACAAACCTAAATCGTGGACAGAGCCCACAGACAAGTCCTGTTAAGAATGCTGAATGCTACAGAAAGACACCAGTAAAGGCATTACAGATGGAGGCAGCCACGCCTCCCATGCATCTCCAAATAAAACAACGTGGTTTCATGTACTGGTTAGAAAAGATAATCCCAGCAAAATTAGACAGATTCTACAGATTGTCAAACAAAATTTCGACAGGGAGCTTACGAACAAAATTTCAGCATTTCACAGAGGTAAGTTTATTCGGGGTGGTGGTCGCGTGAGGTAGTGGAGGAACAATTCAATAAATAAAACGATAAACTACGATAAGTTAAGTCAGAAGCGGACTCACAAAATTATAAACTGAAAGTAAACAAATACTGATAATTACAAATAAACTAACATTGCGCAAAGAAAACTTTAATAAATTAGAAGAAATAATTACATCAAACCATACCGTGAGAACAAACGCAAACAAAACGAATAGAAGCAAAGTTACGTGAAATAAAACCACTATAACAAAATCTATACAAAAAAACTTAAAATGAAAACAATAAACAAAACTATACTAAAGGAATAACATGTGAGTGAAAATGAGTGAAAGTGAGTGTGTGGACTACTGGAAGCCAGTAGTCAATTTCTAGTTGAGTGACCGGTTGCTGGAATGCCAGCGATACGTGAACGCTCATTAAATACATTATATATGTTTCTATTATAATTTGCGGGTGGTGGAGGAATAAAACAGTCATAATCTATAAACAAATAAAACCAAGAACAAAAATCCAGGACGAACGTGTGACAGTGTTGAGCAAACCAGAATAGTGCCACGAACATTCCTAGAAAAAAAAAAACTTTTGTAAATGTCAAGTGTGTAAGTATTAATGGGATTGTGATGAACAAAATCAAAATTCTATGAACTGAAGTCACATAGCAGAAGGGGAAAACTACAAGAATATCTAGACTACAACAATTAATAATCATTTTCTATTTTTTTAATATGTTTCAGGTCACGCTGAAGCCACCAGTCTTTGTGTTGTGTTGTCCTGTTCTGTCCTTGTATCGTATTCTGTGTTGAATGTTCCTTTCTGTATAAAATAAAGCAAATAAATACTGGTAAACATCGCAATTCCCCTCCCAATGAAATGAAAAAACGACCAGGAGAATATACTGGATGCCTCGTCCAAAGAATATCCCACACCACCCTATGTCCAAGACTAGGGAACAAAGGGGATTCTCGGATTCTATTCAGAAAACGACAAGCAACATAAAATACTTTCTTTGAAATTTATTAGTTTAAACTACAAAAACCATGTTTTTTCCCGTTTCTCCCGCGACCCCCTTTTACAGATTCCGCGAAACCCAGGTTGAGAAACCCGGCTGTAAAGCACACGTCACGAAATCAAACTGTCTAAATTTAAATACAGTTCTTTTTACACCATTTACTTTTTAAAAAAGGTGGAAATATTTTTTTGTAATATTAACCGGTACATTAGAATAGATGGAGATAATCTAACGTTCTTTAAAGAAATACTTTTCTACGTATAAGGAAACAAATTGGTCGGAGCTCAGTCGCGGGACTGTGCACCTGTGTTACCGCCAGACTTTGGCACCGGGCGTCCTATTTAGATGACCTATGAATGCTCGAAGTCGTCTCATCGAGACCTTTTTAACGACATCTCAACCAAAACCACCTTTGTAGCCCTAGTAGCTCCTGAGTTGGAAATTACTAAGGGGATATGGAAAACCCATTTCTCGGGACCCACTCATCCAATCTAGGTGATTAACACGAGTTTGGACTTGTTTCGTTGATACCTTACCTAGGACAGCTCGAACATCTTCACAGTCCTAGTAGTTCCTTAGTTGAAAATTACTATAGGTGGAGGTGGCACCCTCATATCCGTATTTACCAATACTCTTGTTGTACAGCGTCTTGCGCTTTCCAACTTATAATTAACTGAGAATTCATAATCCAAAAAAATATGAAACTAGAGCCCAAAAGAGTGAAGAACTGAGTATGATTAATTACTATTTTTATTCATTGTTTTTTATATGTATGTTTAACTAACAAATTTTCAATTTTCAGCTTCGATTCGATTCAGCCGATAGCCGTATATTTTTTATTTTTATTTATTTATTTGCTTTTATTTTTTTTAAATTTCAATGCGTACGTGAGATGTGTGTAGGAGACAGGAGGTCGACGACAGAGGGGATGTGAAAGTTACTGCTGTTGACGTGTTTTCTTTTTTAAACAGCAACCGAATTCTTTTCTGTTGAAGGAAAGAACACATTTTTATCATCATTCGCTTCGCTTCGTAAGTTCGTAAACTTCTGGGGGAGATGAAGATTATATAAGGCATGTTTGGGCGCCACTCTCTCTCTCTCTATTGGTACTCTTTTTACGCACTAGTATCATAGACCTCATAGTAGAGATCAATTATGAGGTCTATGCTAGTACGTATACTGACTTCGGATACGTCGCCTGTTGGTCGTCCAGATGTAGTGGGCGGGTGCCGAGTGACCACTCTCGGATAATGGTCAAGTCCGAGAGCAGGACCTGAGTAATTGCAGTTCAGGTAAATATTTGATCGGAGTCGAGCTTGAAAAATTTGTAATTATAATTCATACTCTCTGATTTCGGAATTTGTTTGAGAAATTTATTCCGTCGAAACTACCCTTTATTGAGATTAAGAAATTCCTAGGGTAACGGCAGTTTTATTTTGTTGAGGTTTTGATAAGTTGCCAGTCTGCGTCACTTAAAGAACATACTGGACGGAGGAAGATGGTTGCTATTGTCGTAAGTGCTATCACAACATTCAATCCCCATTCCATATATATATATATATATATATATATATGTCTTGCCTGACGTATAAACATAATTTCTATTGCATTTGTTTGCTCGAGTTACTTGTCAAGGTAACCTCTGTACAAGGGATCTTTGACGGCGGAGAATAGCGAGGATCAGTTTGTATTTTTTCTTGATTGGTAGCTGTTTTTGTGGGAGATCCGTTCTTCCAAGTACGTTGATATATTGTTTTTATTCTCTGGTAAGTCAGTCACATCTTTCAGCACCCGGGAGGTATCATCGATTTTGATATCGGGAAGTATGTTTAATTTGAGTTGTTGTTTCGATTTAAGTAAGTCATACACGCTAATCATTACAATATCCTCTGTATGGGTGCATCGACCGGGTCGTAGGCCTTATCGCCTACTCCGTTTGTTTGTCAGTTGGTCCTGATTGTGTCTTGTTCTTCCTGATGTGTCATTTGTAAATAGAAAATTCGTTGTTGTTCCCGTAAGTTTGGAAGTCTTTCGCCCTCTGAGGGCCAGGACACTTTTTGACTATTTGGATTTATGATTTAATTAAATTCAAGTTTGTTTGTTGTTCCCCGAAAGCTGTGTGAATTTGAGACTTTCTCGGCCAATTTGTTTGCTGTGATCGGTTGCGTTTCCGAAGGCTTATTTTTTTACTTTTTCTGTAAGATACGGCATCGTGGAGCGGATATATTCATTCTGATTAAAATATTATTTTTAACGGTTGAATCGAGAATATAGGAGAAGCAGCATATCTTTTGTAAATAAATCATTTTTATTCATTCTTATCTTATTCACGGATTTAATTCACAAGAGATTAGAATGTAGAAAAAATTACTTTTTCTTTGTAGAAAAATTTACTTACAACTTATACTTGACCTATGTGGTTACTAAGCCCTAAATTAATGACTGAGGATGTGTAGTTGGAGGAGTCAATGTTGGTTAATATGTTATCTATGGTACAATGTGATGTTTTAGTGAAATGTGTCGGGTGTATATTGTGATGTGGATATTGAATGTAGCCAATAGAGAGACTATGTTATAGCATTGAGCATTACGTGTTCTAAAATTTACATTGAAATCACCACATATTACGATAGATGTGTATTTGTGATGAATTTTTCCATCAAGTTTTTAAAATTATTGATAAATACCTCTAAGTTGGAATCTGGTGTGCGGTACATAACTACAATTATTACTTACCCTGAGCTGCCTTCGATTTCAGTTGCTGTGTACTCGAAGTGCTTTTCAATGGAGTTTACGCAGTCTAATGCATGCGGTCTTGAAATGTTCAAATGTGATTTAACTAGAATTAAGACTCCACCGTTTCGAATTACTGATCTACAATAGCAAGCATCGATTCTATAGCCTGGTAAATTAATGGTTTCATTTTGTTCTAACCAATGTTCTGACAAACAAATAACATCAGTATTTAGCAATGCAACTTCAATTTCAAGTTCTAATATTTTATTTCTGACTGAGTGTACGTTTTGGTGTATTATAGAAAGGTCGTTTTTGGCAATTCGGAACTTACGTTTTGAAGGGATGGTCTGAATCAGATCATGTAGTTGATCTGATTCAGATTCCCCTATACGTTTCCCTGGTCATACCAAAAGAGTGGAATCGGTGGTTGCAGAAACCTCTTTAATGGCGTTCTTAATCAGGAGTGGGAGAACATTTTTACCTTTGCCATTTTAGTGTTACCCATGTTTTGGATGTAAACTCCTCTCCATATCATTGATATACAGGAATTCCGTGTTCGGAAAGAGACTACAAAGAATTTTGAGCTTGCGATTTGTTTTTCTGATTTCAATGTTAACGCATGATTCGGGACTTAGATCGTGGCGATATGGAACTGATACACCAAGAATTTACCTTTCGGGTTTGACATCAAAACATATTTTAGGGCTGATACAGAGTTCTTAGATAGATTGAGTGAAATATTGTTTGAACCACTCATTATCACTGAGATATCTTGTTTATTGTTGTTATTTTGTATACCTTTTAGTACCTCAGTGCTAGTTGCGCTTGGATTAACAATACCTGATACAAATACACACGGTAACCATTCCTCCAGTCTTCTGGATAAATCTTTGCCGTGAGTGTCGGCACAGACTTTTACATTTTTTACCTTATTTGATAAGCTTGCTTTAGCTTTTTGATTTATGCTTGAATAACTTTTACGCCTGTTTAATTTCATGCCCAAATTACTACCACCTACATTTCCAGGGTTCCTTATGGGGACTTGTACTGATTCAGCTGAGTAAATACAACGACCGAACCAGTATTTTCCACGTCCAAGCTTGGTACAGCAGAAAGACCTTGGCTTACTAAGTAAAAAGCACGGGTTCGAATCCCGGCGAGAGCAAGATTTTTATTTTAGTTTTTCTTTCAAAATAAATTTTTATATGTTCATATTTATTGTTAATAATTATTTTTTCATTCAAATAGAGTCTACTGAAAGCTAGGATATATATAAATAAACCAGGTCTAGCTCGCGAGGTGTGCAAGGGGGCACGGTGCGTCCGAAGGGAGCTGGATGGCGTGAGCCTCAGGGGGTCGCAGCCCCTGGTTAGTGGTGGGCATACGCAATGTAGCACTTTTGCGTATGCCCACCGCTAACCGGGGCCTTTCCCCCGAGTTGCATTTTCAGTTAGCATGGGTTAGAGGAGGATAGGTAAGGTCAGGTTCGCACAAACAGATCGAAATATATTTTGAAAGAAAGAAACGAAAGTATAAAGATGTATAACCGAACCTGACCTACCCTAACCCATGGTCACTAATTTTCTATACGAGAAATGGAAGAAAACAATTATTAATTATAAACTTGGACTTAAAGAAATATTTTTAAGACGATGAAAAATCTTAACTTCTTTTAAACAAAATGCACTTTTAAAAACAATCTTGAAAATGCAAGAAAGGAATTATTAACAATAAATTAAAACTTTTAAAAATATTTTTTTTAAAAAAGAAAAAATTTCGCCCAGCCGCCGGGGATTGAACCCGGGTTTTTTTATTTAATGAGCCAACATCCTACCAAAACGCCACGCTAGACAGCTGGCAACTCCAGCTCTCGGTGCTGTATTTAAATCCCCACCCCTTTAAATCACCCACTTCTGCCAAAAGCACTTTGAACACAGAATTTCTAATAAATTTCTTTTTGTTCTTACCAGTTGGGATTGGCAAACGTTCCAGCCAGCAAGTGGGATTTACTTTTTTGAAAGATAGCTCTGAAATCTAGGATACATATATAAATTGATTTAACAACACATTTATTATGGTATGTATAGCTAAGTGGTCAGGGTGTCAGACTCTCATTCTGAAGGTTCTGGGTTCTGTTCAGTTTGGATTTTAAAATATTTTCTTCCAGGAACTAAGTGCTGTAAATGATGTTCGCGACTGGTACTGATAGAGATTTATCCCGTAAAGGGAGAAAAACACAAGACAGAGAGAGAGAAGGAGCAGGAAGAGAGACGCAGTCTGTGTGTTCATAAGCGTTAAAAATTCATTTATTTCCATGTCTTGTGCCATTTTTCTTTCCTTCTTTTCTTGTTTTCTCCTCTGTTTCCTCGTCTTCTTCCTTGCTCTCTCTCTCTCGTTCTTTTTCTCTGTGTGAGTGTGTGTATGTTTGAACAAGACAAGAATGGGATTTCTGTCTAACTCTCTCTCGCGGTTCTCTAAATGATGGAGAAGGACTAAATTTTTCTTCCTCCAGATGGAGGAATATCGTGGAATTCCATGTTTTTCCGCATATTTGTATTGTCATGTTGGTTTTCTAACTTTTAGGCGTACAGTGCAACAATTCTCCTGGAGCAAAAAACTACTATTTCTTATAATCCAACCTCCATTTACTTTTGTAAGTAACTGTACAAACTTCGAGAGGTGAATCCTCATATTAAAACAAGAAAAAAGTTCATATGAACAAGCACCCTATCATGCGTAGTTCCGGCGCTAGAGGGCCCCAAAGACGTCCAAAACTGCATTTCAAGGCTATTTATTTTGAATACTAATAGCTGTAGAGATTGCGGCACATCGTTTCGTCAAAGAAACCAAATTTGCTCGTTTAGAAAATGCACATGTCATAACTAAGGAGAAAGTGCGCGAGGGATTTCCGGAGTGAAATGAGTAATTTCCCAAGAATTGCACCGTGAATGTGGGTCGAACAGAGCAAGTAGAGGATGGTTTCCTATAAAAGAACAACATCACGTTGATTCCAAAGTGATACCTCGGGGAATCATGGGGAATCCCTCGCGCATTTTCCCATCACGTCTGACATGTGCAATTTCTGAATGAACAAGTCTGATTTCTTTGACGAAACGATGGGCCGCCAGCTCTACAGCTATTAGTATTCGAAACAAATCGCCTTGAAATACATTGTGCCATTATGTAACCACGCATAACGTTCTTTATTCCTTCATCATCTTGCATCTGCGTGAGTTATCGACTTGCAACCAAGGTAGTGTTGTTGTCTGGTTAGTTTTCGAAATAAATAGCCTTGAAATACAGTTTTGGACGTCTTTGGGGCCCTCTAGCGCCGAAACTACGCATGATAGGGGGCGTGTTCATATGAACGGTTTCTATCTTATATATATATATATATATATATATGAGGATTCACCTCTTGAAGTTTGTACCAGAGGTGCTGCATCACCCTGTATAGTCAGGTCGGAATAAATTCATTTAAATGGCAGGTCTTGTTACCTTATTAATCGACTACCGTTTGTATTTAGCTTTACATAATCCCAAGTTAGTAAATTTGGTAACGTTACTTGATCGAAATTCGGAATACTCTTCTGCGTTTGGTCATAAGAACGAATACTATTTAATGACAGATGTATTTTGTGTCGAAACTCAGTTTTATAAAAGTGCCAAGCATCGACTGAAGTCGACAATAGCGGTAATAGTAAAATAATTATTGGTATAATATTCCACTCAGTAGTACTAGAAAGCCAAAAAAACAATGGAAACTTGCGCACCATCATTGTTACGCTCAAATGAAAAAAAGTGAAATCCGAGAGATACGACAACTATCTTAAAAAGGAACTTGTAAAATGGCAGAAGAAAACCATCTGGAAAACTTACTTTTCTGCAGAAGTCACCTCTTCGTTCATAATATTCAATAATATCCAGGTACCAGACCTTCAAATCCACTTGAAATGTATACGTAACATTCAAATACTCGTCGTAAATATTGCGTCCAACATTTCGTACAATCATTTCTCTGTTCAACAAAATATAAAGTTGCACCTGAAAGAAATTAGTATTTTTAGAGGCAATAACTGTTTTGATTAAGCAAAACAACGTCATACTTGTTTAGAGTCCTGTCAAACGGACTTACCTAAAGCACAGGGCAAAACTTGAGACAAAACACTTGTGTTATGGGGTTACCCTCTGAAATGCTGCTTTCAGCGAGTATCGTACTTGCACCAAAACATATCCCTTGGCACGTTCTCAAGAAAGTTCCGAGTCCCTCCCAGCAGAGATTAAAAAAATGTACCCTCGGTGATGAGTCGTCTACGTAGCCTAGTCGGTAGCGCGCTCGACTTCTAGGCGAGCGGTCCCGGGTAAACTCCTCCCTTCGGGGACAAGCCTCATCCAGTAGTGGGTTGAATATGACTGTGATTTTCTACTATTATATATATATATATATACACACACACACACACACACACACACACACACACACACACACACA
>JAGDQP010005466.1:28602-78096 GCA_022664845.1 Lepisma saccharinum | reverse complement strand
AGTCATCACAAATTATACTAAATCTAGGTGTCCATTCTTCAAGACTTCACAGTACACACCCGACAGGCAACTCGGCAAAAATATCGTCACAGCTAGCCATTGTTTACTGATTCAGCTGTAGCAGACCAAGTCACAATCGAATCTTCATGGCAATGTATTGACTTCATCAACCAATCAGATTATTTAAATTCAAAAGACGTCATTAAATAGCATGGCAGTTCTTTGCGTTGTTCTTGTTACAACTCTACAAAATGTTTAAAGGAAATCCTATTTTATTCATAGAACCTACTGATTATGCATGCCAGCACGAGACGAGTGTATTATAGGTGGTGGTCAACACTTTTAAAAGTTTTGTAGTCACTAAGCTCAGCTTTAGGTGCTCCTTTTGCAGTCCGTGTCCTATGAGGTTTACAACCTAGCATTACTAATAAGAGACTTTATCTCTGAAGATGTAGTCTAAAAATGCGACCATATCAGACAATAAGAGAACTAGTTGATATAATTTAATTAAAATACTCGATGGTTGCAACACTTAAAAGTTTTGTATAAGATGGCAACTCTTGTTCTCGTTGTTGAATCACTATACATATGGTAAAGAATAACTTAGTAAATATTTTAAGAAGTAAACACTGCTGAGTGTAAGATAGGAACAATGCTTGTTCATCAATGGTAGCTGGCCGAGGCTGTGTAAGATATTCTTTCACAGACTCTTCCCCCACCTGTCTCCTACTCTTTCTGTTTTAAGCAAACATATGGTTATATAAACACAAGCATGGACTTCCGGTGTGTAGTGAAAATTTAGTCCCTGTCTGTGTGTTTGTGTTTGAATCTCAAGTGGGTTCTGCAAAAGTTGGTATATGCGGGAAGAGATTTTTCTATCAAGCGACAAGAACCTCCAGTCAAGTCCACGTAAACTTTGTAAATATTCTTTCGTCATATTGGTAGAGATTGTACCGGTGCAGATATAAGAGTAAGTATAATTTCTTGTTACCAAGTCTTTTTGTCTTTATCTGTGTTAATATACTACACAAAACACCATACATAGACGCATCTAGTTTAATTCCTTAATATGTCCAATGGAAGTCTGTTAGTCGTGGACATTTCACCTAGATTGACTCAGAAAAGGTAGATTTATCAAACCATGACGTATAATCGAAATCTACCTTACAATTATGGGGTGCAAACACTGGAGTTAACACAACAAGCACTCCTATAGACCTCATTTTCTCGTTATATTATGAGTAACTGTGGTTTCAAACAGTCTTTTCTGGCTACAATCAATTCTTTTTAGCTTTCGTTTTATTCAAACTAATTCAAATACTGCTTGTCTCCTTATCCAAACATTATTTTCTGCCGAAATGTACATGCAAAACGTTATATACTCATAAAAACAATTCAAAGAGTACATTCTACCTAAATCATGTTCAGGCTACTTCAAATGTCACATTTCTCGCTATATATTTTTCTCCTTGTTTTCAAAGTAGTCGGAATTATTAAATCCATGCTTTTCGTGTTCAAATACGTGTTCAACTTAGTTTAAATGACAGTTTTCTCGTTACATATTGACTAGATGCGGTTGTTAGTAGGTCACTTTGTATTAATAATTCGCAAAATTTATATGATTTTGATTTACCAGACTTGATTTTCCATTTAATATGTAATTGTTCACGTAAATTAATGCCTACATTGCATTCTGAACAGTCCCTCGCGCGAGAAAATCTAAACAATGAGTCCTTAGTACCATAATATTCGTGAAAATATAGTTTGTTTCCCTTATATTTGTATAGAAATACCTATTTCTATGTCTGATATTAACAAAATTGCATTGCACATGGTCAAATTCAAGGTATAACCCGCTTTGGTAACACAATTTTTATATTCAAGTACTTGCTTTGTATCAACTAATTTCCAATATGGTATTATTCATGTATTTTAGGGTTTCAAAAGTATCTTAAAAATTTGTTTTCTGGTTAAAATCATATTCTAAAGTCTCTTTCATAGTGCCTATCGGTAAATAATAGGTCTTGATTTCCCCTGAGTTTCACATCAATTTGTCCTTCGCGTATTTCATTAGACTTCTTTCTACTTCAAATGTCACTTTTCTCGCCATATATTGACTCTAAGTGTTTGCAAGGACTCCCTTCCCGATAATAAACACAGAAATAGTTACAAGTTTCATCTGAGAAGCTTGATTTAGACACATCATAATCACGTTTGTCACTTTTTATCCTATAGATTACCATCAAATAATCCTTTCCGACGGTAAATCGATATAAAGTAAAATCCAAAGGTTCATTTCTACTTGAATTAGCTGCTACAATGTGTCTTTCGTGGTAAATACAATCTGCGAAGTGAAAGTTTGATGTTTTCTCGTTAAAACGCCAATCAATACTTCAAAATACTTGGTAATATGGTAACATTTAAATATGCAGGTCGGAAGGCATCTCATACACTTTCGTATGCTTTATTTAGCCATCTGAAGCAACAAACACCCGGTATTAAGCTAAATTCAGATTTCAAGTATGGTTCAAATGCGGTTCATATGCTTTTCAAAGGAATAATCACTCTGTATTAAGGTAAATTCTCTTAAAAGCAGCGTCGGAAATTCTCTTACATAGTTTTTGCATGCCCCCTGAGGCAATATTTACATGATATTTCAAGTTAAAATAGCTTTGTACACATAAAATACACTTGTTTGTACAATTTTACGGTAACTAGCCTACAAATAGCAATATTGCAGTAATTTTGGCTTTAAAAGTCTTAAGAGACATGTCGACTCTTCAATTACCTTTTGCTTACATCTCAGAAGTAAAATATTATTATAGATTCTACTTTTTACTATTCGGTTTGCATTGTTCTACATGTAAATTGTACATATTTTGTCATCTCGACTTAAAATCTCATTCATCTATGCAAATGGAGGTGTGAAAACGCTTCTTATGCACAATAATCACCCCTTTGGAGCGCTAAGTGTCCAAACAATTTCAATTTTCCACTAATTTCTACTTTCAGTGATTCAGGTTGCATTGGTATATATCAAATTTAACCTATCATTAGATATAATATTGTTTGAAATGTTGTCTGTTATGTATAAATAAATATAGCTATATATATATATATATATATATATATATATATATATACTCTAAGTAAGAAAAGAATCTTTCATATTTCGTACATAACCTCGTATAAAAGTTGGAGTTGTCTGTGTCCATCCCTGAATCGAACTAATATCCTCTATGTATGATTATTCAAGAAGAGTTCGTATATAAAGCATGCATTTTTTTTAGCATCTGCTTGTAAAATCTCTCTCTTCCAAGAACAAGGTTTTCACTTCCCCAAATCTTCTCAAACATTGTGGAAATTAAAACGATATCTGGCGCGTGTGTTAACACACGTATTGATCTATTACATAGCAACAATTAAGATCTCTGGGGCAGACAGAATTTTACCAGACTTCCGATTTCTTACGGTCAGGAGATTCCCACTCTTCTCTGTTAGGTCAACGGGTTATTTTTTAATAGCAGAATTGCCATAGGTGAGCTCCTTAATATCCATAACATGTCACTTCCATCAAAATAATAGTGTACATTCTCAAGTTATGGGCCCCAGATGTTTGAAATTCGAGGGGGTGGTAGCGATAAAACGGACTTCATCTACTCCTTGATTTATTACACAATCTATTTATTAGAGAGAGGAATGAAGAAACTAATTTCTAGTTTCTTCTTAAAATTTGAGAAGGGAGAAGCGGGGAACTTTTCTCTGCATGTGTCACTTGTTTTTCCTTCATATTAGCTTGTCTGCAAACAGCTTATAGAAAGCCAATGGTTTTGTGGTTTTAAACCTCAGTAAGGCAGGCAACCGGAGTTCGTCTCTAACTCTGTGTCATCCTGACCGATGATTTCGACATATCTAGCGTATGTGTTATCTATTTCTTATGGAATTCGTCCTACGGCGAGATAACATAACAATATAAATTTCAAATCAGTGGACACTATGGGGTGCTCATAAAATAATAGACACTTATCTAAATTATAAAATAAAAATTAAAAATAGCATTAATTGCTGGATTAAACTACAAAAACAATAAAAATATATAACATTGAAGGCAATATATACATCAAATGACTAAAAAAACGTGTTAACAGATTGATTATTGAGTATTTCATGTATTGCTTTCATCAGCCAGATACTCTTAGTATAAAAAGCATAATATTGTAATAATTTAAATTACTAGTTCAATAAAAATTTTAATTTCAGGTATTAATATCGTTACGTCCTATTATATGATCTACAAACTCTTTGATAGAAGGAACAAAAGAATTGGCCGTCATTTCGGGGTTGTACTGTATTTTCTCGAGCATCGCCCATTATTCTACTGAGTTTGTGACTAGTTGTTATACAAGAATTGTAGTTAATACCATAGAGTTGGGAAATAAAGAAAAGGAAACATTAGTTTCAGAACCAAAAACATTATACTTAGCATAACGTTTTGTTCAGAACAGAGCCTTTTATTTCTACGTTCTGTTATTTTGATGCATTATTGGCTTAACTTTGTTTATATTTACAAACTGTTTTTGCTCTGCAAGAGAGAACACACTTGATCAGAGTTTGTGTGTAAACCATAGAGTTAGGAAGAAAATAGAGAGAACATCCATGACGTCACATTCAAACATCTAACATCCGAACGTGTACCCAGTATCAAGGATCCATGTACCCGGTTCCAAGATCCGGATCCGAGAACCGGTTTCAGGATCCGGATGCCCGGTTCCATCCGAGATCCGGTTTTAAAGGCCACTTTAGACGATCCAATTTCTCGTACGATCCCTCGTGTGCAATCCCATCGGTTACATTCTTTGATCGTGTAAAGCGCGGATCGTACGATTTTTCATGCTATTTCCGATGTGTTCTCTAAATAGAAACGGTCCTATTTTTCAGCGGATTTTTCGTACAATCTATGACAGCGCCCCTACTGGCAATATAGCGTCCTTTCCTATTCGGCTGTTTGGTTATGGATTACGACACAAAGAGAACATATTAATGTTATTACTTGATGTAGAAAGTAACATACATAATGGCATAATAAACTATTACAGGTATAAAGATATAAAACAATGTTTTTAAGGGAAGTGTAAAGAGGTCGGTGATACTGCAGTACAGCTACTTCTGCTATAGAGGACTGGCAATACCTCAAAATGCTACGTTTTGCATTCTTATAACCATAAAAGGTACTAAATAAGTGAGAAATATGTTTTAAAATATAAAGACAAAGTTCTGATGTGATCTAATAGCTACTCATTTTCCTATATATTGTGCAATGCAGTTAAGGTGATTTTCATTGTTTTTGTTGTGTGTAGAGTACCGAATTTGCTGCAATCATGATAAGTATGAAGGGAAGTAATGTAGAGGATACCGGTATCTTTGCAATCATATTCCTTCCCAATTATTTTGATAAACATATACGCTCTGTGCATCCGAAATTATGAAATACATTGAACAGTAATTATAGAAGTAGACATAATGTAAGTAGAGTGTCGACGTCAACACAGAGCTGTGCAAGTCAATGCATGAGCTAGGTAATTAATCGAACGAACTAATTTTTATTCAAGGGTTAAGACAGCTGACCCACCCTATTCACACATATATACCTTGTGTGAAATGAGGCTATAAATCATATAAAATCTACATTACACCTCATTTTTGTATTTTGATTGTATTTCATGCTTATAGGAACGTAAAACGTAGCATTTTGAAGCGTTTCCAGTGCTCTGTGATAGAAGTAGTTAAACCGCAGTGTTACCAAATGCCCCCATATGTATAAATAGGAGTTAATATATCGCGATTTATATACTTTTGAAGTGCTGTGTAATGTCACATATCTTGTTAACTCAGGAATATTGTAAAAACAAAACACATATGACTCCGAACTTATCACCGAAGACAGCAAAATTTTCAACGTTTTTTGTGTCCGCACTGAAATATCTTTATCGAAGTACAGAAGTAAAACTACGACAATTTCGTTACCACTGAAACCTAGTTGAAGTTAGATTCTCTTGGTAGAAGAATTTGACATTACAATTTACTGAATTTCTGTTGCGTCAAGATTTTAATTGTTATCAATATTTTAATTATTTTCTATTCTTTTAATGAGCTATACTTTCACAGATATCTGTGGCATATAATTACCCTAAAAGCCTGAGGTGTCACAACTATAAACTCCAGCAGTTTCATCTTTATCACCTCGTATCCAAAATTGTACCGTGTAAAACACTATACAATATTGTATGATTTATCGTACGAAAAATCTCGTACTATGGATTGTATACATTCTTTCATACGAGAGATCGTACGAGAAATTGTACCGTCTAAAGCGGCCTTAAGATCCGGGTACCCGGTTAAAAAATATCCGGAACCGGATCCGGGTAGTAAGGATCCGGATCCAAGTGCCCATCCCTAATTGTAAGGCGTAAAGAAAACCCAAAATTTCCCTTAAAATAAACATGTTTAGGCTCATGAATATTTTTCTTGTTCCTTTTTTTTAAATAAATATTGATCGAGATTATTTGAATTTCTCTTACCAGCAAAACCACAAAATTTCAGAAGTTTCGCGGCACACCGGCTGAAAACTACTGACCCAGAGTACCTAGTCCTCCTCCCCCCGCTTGAAATTAGCGCCCAGTTTTCCTATTGCGACTTGCGAGAAAGCAAGATCAACCTTGTTCATGTGTGAACTCCGCGGGAGACGATGACTACGTGGGATGCGTGGCCCTTCTGCTTGACTCTGTTCGATAGATAAGAGAGAAATATGCTCTTTCCTGTTAGTGATGAGCATAATCGAATAGTTATAATCGGTTATTTGAATATCTCGAATGTTTCGAGACTTTCTGTTTTTCAACGATTATTCATTCGGTTCCAGTGTAAACTGTAAAGTATTCCTTTGCTTTTATGACGTAACAAAGCGTCTCCATACATTCTGTTGCTTTTCTATTTTACAAAGCGACGATTTTCTCCCCGCGAAAACTTGTACACTGACGTCTTCCCCTCTTGTCCTCCAATCTGCCTCTCTGTCTCTTAGAGGAAAGGCCATTCAAGCCGAACAATTCCAACGGAACTAATTCATCCCTCCCAGTCCCAGCTCTTTCAAAGGGAGAAGAAAGGACAGCGCAGGTCTGCAAGGTCACTTGGTCAATCCGCTCAACTTTCCTTTCCGCGAATGGAGACATTTTCCATTCTTGCGAGTCTTGAAGAAGGAGATTATTGATTCATCTTTGCATCGATTAACATCGTTTTTCTTTGTGCTCCCTTAGTGCTTATCGATTTCTCAACCAACAGATAAGTCCATAGTTGTAAGATTTAGCTTTAGTGTGTGCATATATTAGTTATGTAATAAGTGAATTTTTATTACAACTAAGAATTTTTGAAACTTCCCCTTTCTGAACATGTCTGCGGCATCGGGGAGTTTTGATAACCCCCAGATCTTGACAGAATGGAAGTTGCTTCTTCGTAACAACTTTCCACACACGAAACATCTCCAAACACTACTCCACCTATTTGGAACCTGAACACTTTACTAGAGTATATCAATATGAACCTCACCAGCTAGCTCCATATGTGTTACATGTTAAACTGCATGAGGAACCAAATCATGGTCGCCCACACCCGATGACTATTGGGAAATTGCTTTTTGCATGTAAGATCTCTGCATTAAAACGGTTTGACTTTGTGGGGAAATCTCTCCTAAAACTTACGTTCGATACTGGTCTCACCGCAAATGAGTTTTTACACCATCATCTCCTTGCCGAACAACGTTGGCAGGCTTACATTCCTAGTTTTGTTGTCCACACACTTGGTGTCATAAAAGATAAAACATGTACCTATTGAGGTCACACCTGAAGACATTATATGCGAGATCCATTGTTCTGCTCAAGTCCTGCATGTTAGACGATTACATCGTAATCTTGCGGATGGCACCAAACAACCGACGGAGACAGTTGTTGTCACTTTTAATCAACAGGTAATTCCTCCGGATTGCTTTCTTTATTTCCTTCGCCGAACAATCTCCCCGTACATACCTCCGATCCGCCAATGTCTTAAAGGCTGCTATCGCTACGGCCATGTTCAAAGAAACTGTAGATCGAATACTAATAATTGTAAAAAGTGTGGTGAAAACCACGCAGAAGATGCATGTACTAACCCTTTGTCTTGCATACACGTCGCCAACCCCATCCGGCTGACGATAAAAATTGCCCTGAAGGGGAACGACAAAAGTAAATTCTTAATTTCGTAGCCATCAACAGTACCTCTTATCATGAGGCAAAAAAGCTAGTGCCGAAACATACTTCTCAGTCTCACAGTACTAGGGTTTCCTTAACTTCACGTACTCCACTCCCACACTCGTCTACCTTCGTTATACCGTCACTTCCGATTACTTTTTCTGCAGCAGTTCAATCTCCTGCCCCAACGCAATTGGAGCAACCTCATGATGTTCCTTCAAATTTACCATCTCATGAATCATTTACGGCGAAAAGACGTAAGGATAATTCGTCTAAAACTTCTCCCGTCTTCTAAGGGCACTTCCGATCTTCTCACCGTCCTGTACCTCTCAATTCTCAACCATCTGCTTCTCGTACTAGAATGACATCACTCCCAGTCCCAAAAATAACTAGGACCCGTGTCCAGGCATCACACCCATTCCACACTCCTCTATGTCAAATTCTACTTTCTCATCCATCACGGATCTCATAAATCACGAAACTACTGATTCTTCAGATTCAAAAATGCATCATGTTCTATTACAAATTATCGACACTTGGGTTGTGGTTTCTCAAATCGATCCTACTACTGTTGATCATCTTAAAACAAAAATTTCTACGCTTTTTAAGCAATAATCTAATGTATTCTCCACTCCGCTTGTTACAATGGAACATCCGTTCTATCACTAATAAACTCTGGGCATTACGCTTACTTGCACATATTTACCACCCGCATTTAATTTTTCTCCAAGAAACTTGGAATTTCCGGGATTTTCCAATTAATATTCGTGGCTATATTTTTCATGAACAACATCGCCTTGAATAATTATGCAGGTATTGCAGTAGGTATTCATAAGTGTCTTATGTACACACACTTTACTTTTCCTACCCCAGCAGAGCTCCCCGATTTACAATCGCAACGCATTTCCTGTTCAAACTTTCATTTCCTGAATTTGTACATTCCACCCAATACTATCCCTAGTACTGAATTCTGGCTCCATTTATATGATACCCTGCCCCCTGATACTGTAATTCTTGGTGACGCTAATACTCGCCATCCTCTTCACGGTGGCACCAAAACTAATACTGCTGGCTCTAACCTTATTAACAGTCTTTCGAATACAGATTAGGTTTATCTTAATGATGGGACTCCCACGCGAGTGACTCAACCTACTCAAAGAACTAGTGCGCCAGACGTAACATTACTCCCTTTGCACCTATACTTGCACTCATATTGGGAAGTTTACTTAGATCTCTTTGGGAGCGATCACTATCCGATTCTTACTACCATAATGAATGGTCACTCTTCTGTTGTTCCTTAACATCATACCCACTTTTCTACTCGTTGCATCCCTTGTATTCCTTCTGGGCTCAATTGGCAATTATATACACAAACAGCCTCTGAATTATTTAATCGTAGTCCTGTTCAATCTTTTTCTAAGATTCATAATATTATTCAAACCTGTGCTTCTCGCTCTACTCTTTCACCTCATCCTACTAGATCTAAACGGCATCATCATACACCCATTTGGTGGACAATTACGTGCCAGAAATGGGCCAACCTTCGTCAAAAACAGTTATCCTTCTTTCGCAAATCACCTACTTTAGCAAACTATCTATAATATTGTCAAACTAGCGCTGCAACTCATCGCATTCTTCGTTCTACCAAACGAGAACATTGGCGTACCTATTGCTCTAACTTACCTTATGCTATTCCGACACCTCGCTTATGGCAGTATATTCGCACAAAAATTCACTCCACTTTACCGCCTCATTTCGGATTGGATCCACAAGCTTCATGGGTTGAGGAATTTCATTGTACTCTTGCCCCGTATACTGTTGGCCAGGATACGGCCCCTCTTCTTCCACTTTTTGCCTGTCCTCAAGATTCAAATGTTAATCATACTTTTACAGTAGCAGAATTACAAACTGTCTTACAACATACTCCTGATACTAGGCCTGGAATCGATAATATAGGTTATGCACATTTACGACATCTTCCTTTCGCAGGGTTACATGCTATGCTTTATCTGTTTAACAACATTTGGAAAACTTGCCATATTTCTCTTGCCTGGAAAGATCATATTGTTCTTCCAATTCACAAACCATTAAAACCAGCTGGTAGTGCTACAAGTTACCGTCCTATCACTCTACTTAGCTGTTTGACGAAGACCTTCGAACATTTAGTTCTTAATCGTTGGTGAGAGTCAACTTTTGGGCCACTCGAAGCTGAGCGATTCGATTGCTACTTCCCTTTCAGTGTGTTTACCATCGTTTTAATGGAGGTCGATGGTGTTTACAATCGAGCTCTACGTAAACTATACTGGAGTGACTACTTAGTGTTGAAAGATAGACGCCAGAGCAAATATTTAAACTCGTTTGTCCACTTCCAGTCTAATCCAATGTGGATCAAATTTTCAGTTCTAACTCAGTTTTATACCCTTGATATCGCTGTGTGGATCGTTTTTAATTTAAGTATTAATTCCTGAGTTATTCGTGTAAGAGTATACCGCACTCAGCATACAATAGAAAATACTGCAAATAATATTTACGTTTTTTTTACAAGAACTAAGCCATAAATAAAAAACGGGCCACACAGCGTTATCAAGCGTAAAATCCTGAGTTAGAATCAAAAATTTGGTCCAGACTGGAAGTGGACAAACGAGATAAAGTTTCCTCTCCGCTCCCTAGCTTCAAATATTCATGAAATTTTTAATGGCTACAGTCAGTCCAGTATCGTATTAATGGATGTCGATGGTGTTTACAGCTCTGAGCGATGTTCTTCGTTCTTGCTGTAATGGTATTCTCCTCTTTCTTTCCGGAGTGTTCATATTCACCTTCGGACTTGATATAAAAAGTTGACTCTCACCGGTTTCCTTCCAGTATGCTCACATTTAATATGCATTTCACTTTCTGTACATTTTATGTACAGTATTACCAGATCTTTTGATCCATCATCGTATACGAGAGAATTCATTCGTTATTTACAGACTATTTCATCTTCACCTTCGTCCATCATAGCACTTGTGATCATAGAGTTTTATCTGCTCTAGGCTTGTGATTCATCAATGTTGGAAAGCAGCGGGCTTCATCTGTTTTTCATTAGCTCTTTAATGCCCCAGAGCAGAAGATAAGAATGCATTTGTCTCCTTAATCAATCCTTGTGTTTGGGGCGTCTTTTGCACTTCATTCATCTTTCTTTTAAGCTACAAATTTATTAATCATACTCTGTTATTATTATTATTATTATTATTATTATTATTATTATTATTATTATTATTATTATTATTATTATTATTATTATTACTGTTGTCATCAGTATTTGTATTTCGATCACATAGCACGTTTATTTTACCTTATGCACACACTATTCCTATTTATTATAATATTTACGATAAGGACTTACAATGAATGGGCATGAAAATCCTAGATTGCGAATATAGCCCGTAATCTGCCGCACATGGCGATTAAAATAGTAAATACGGCGGAAGTCGAAGAGCGTCTCGCGCTAGGAATTTGAGAGAGGAAAATGCAAAAATACATGACCGCGCCTAACCTCTACTTTCCCATGGTCACTAATTTAAGATAATGTACGAAAAATGTGAAAATGCAATTATTAATAATAAATACGAGCATATGAAAATATATGTCAAAATAAAAAATAAGTAAATGGGTTGACCCAAGAGGGGTTTGAACCCGGGACCTTTCAATCAAGAAGTGAAAGTCTTGGCCATTCGGTCACGAAGCCGAGATTTTTCTAACTCGTTGTATTTACAGTGGGGCTGTCTGTATCTGTTAAGGGTATATAATCTTTGGTCTGTATGACGTCGTAGGTGACAACGACTTCCGTCGTGTTTACTATCTTAATCCTCACTAATCTGGCGCTGCATGTGCTTTTGAACTGCAGACTGCAGTGCAGTTGTCACTTGACGTTAACCAGCAACGTGAACTAGGGCACCGACCACACCCACTTCGCGAAAATTACCGAAGCTTGCCGAGTGAGTAGTCTTCAAAGTCAAGGAGAGGGAGGGACAGCACACACCACCGCCCGCTAAGATCGAGCGGGCGGTGGCACACACTCTCCTATTTTCTGTTCGTATTTAGTGGAGCCGTGTTTTTGTGTTCGTATTTATAGTGGGTTGATGTGTAAGCAAAGTCGATCAAAATGAACGAAATTAAACAGCATGTATGTTCAGAGTGTAGTAAGAACTATGACCACAACAAATCACTTAGGCGTCATGTTTCGAAAGCACATCCGAATAAATTAAACGAAATCGCGCCTCTTTTAAAGACCCAGAAATCATTTGCTTATCAATGCCCAAATTGTGATAAACAATTCAATCACCTTGAAAATTTCAGATATCACGAACGCAAGTTTCATGCAGAACAACCAATTAAGAAAAATTACCTTAAATATGTTCTATGCACTTTAGTAACGGACAGGGAAAAAAATTGCACCAACATTTTGCATTACTGATATAATTCATGTACTGGAGTTTGAAGCCCAGTACCTCGGAGTCATCACAGTCCGTGGATACAGTTTGGGTTCTTATTTTTACGGTAGGGCATCCTTAGATGCCCGTTTTTCATCCAATTTGTGAGGCATCTTTTTATTATAGAAACTCTTTACCACTGCTGGGGTTCTTAAGTTCGCGTAATTATTTTTTGTATGTTTAACACGTTGGTACTGGGTTCAGGACCCAACTGTGCCGTGTTCCCAGGTTGGTTTTTATGTTAGTTAAGACTGCTCAGTCGTTGTGCTTGAGAATTATTGTGTTTTTAGTATGTATTTTAATCAGTATTGTGTTGTTTATGTGTCTAAATATGCAATTTGCACCTTGTTTGATCCGTTCAATGGTTATTAATGTTCTGGGTGGGTGCGTGAGTTTCTAAGGATGGAGCCTACAATTTTTTTAGTAAGGCATATTCTAAACCGTTCTTTCAGTGGGTCTGGCGGGAATCGAACCCGTAACCTCCTGTATAAAGTGTGATCGTGCTAACCTCTTGGCTATTCCGAGGTCTCACATTGTTTCTAGTCGGGTATGTAAAACGTGTTCGGGAAGTTTTTGGTTTGTTCCAGTTTGGGTCAATACTCAGCCTCCTTTTCAGGAACCAGACCGGGCTGGGATTGAACCTGTGGCCATGCATATAAGAGAAGAGTGCTGAGTGCACTAACCACTAGCCTGCCCAAGGCCCTCTTTAGGATGATTTCCTCTTACTCGTTCAAATAAGGCGTGTGTGTGTGATTGTGTTTTTCATTATATCTATATGACAAGTGAGCACACACGCCAGAAACAAATTATCTCATGTTCATATAAGAGTATGCATACCTGTGTGTGCATAAATGTTATATGATAACATTTGTTGTTTGTTTTCTTTACTTGCCTTGTTTCTTAAAAAAAAAATATGTGTCAAATTGGTGGTGGTCGGTTCTTTCTGTTTTTCTTTATTTTCTTTTCAAAGATAGTTTTCTTATTAGCAAAAACCTTTGCTGTGTGCGTGGTATATTTCATTTTTGTGCGTGGTCTAGTGGCCTACATATCAGAGAGAGTGTATAATTAGTGCTGCCCGTGCACTGGCAGGTTTGTGCCTGTAATGGCTGATTTTCGTCCTATAAAACCTTGTGAGTTGGTTTAGCTCAATTGTCGTTTCCATTAATGTTTTGGAAAGGCTTGTGGTTTGGTAACTTTGTGGTTAGTGCCCGTGGTCTAGTTGGCAAGGTTGCTAGTAATTAGTTGCCTTGTTTTGATAATTTGTGCGTTGTTTAGAGACTATAGGACTCGTGGTAGTTGTGCTGTGGGCGTTTGTTTCATTTGTTTAATTCATTCGTTCCAATAAAGCTCCCAAATTACTTTCGAAATCTTCGACAGCGAAGAGAAACCGAGAAAACTCTTTTCGACCAAGAAAAAGAAAGTTACGCATAAGCAAAGGGATAACAAAACCAAGTTCAAGTGAAGTACAGGATATTGCAGTATCCTTACTGTTACACCATGAGTGAACCGAGGAAAAGTACATTACAGTGTATGCTCTTTTGGTGCGTGTGTGTTTTGCTTGAAACTTGCGTTTTAAAACTGAAGCCGAAAGGTGATGTATATATATTTTATGGAGTGTTTCCTTTGGAACTTGCGTTTTAAAACTTTTATTTAAAATATTATGTTATGTATTATTATATTATTATATTGATCTGGAAACTCGTTTAGAGAGAGAGAGAGAGAGAAACTTCAGTTGAAATGCGATGTGTATATTTGGAGTATTTCACATGATCGAACTTCACTACTTTTTTTAACTCGCTTCCTCCCACTTATCTGTATCTCATCTGGGAATTCAACGCAGCCTACGTTATAACCTCAACACATGGATTCTTCGGTATAAATAAGGTAAGTGTTTTTCATTTCAAATAAATATAAACTTTATTTTTGTTTTTGTTTTGCCATAAACATTTGCCGCATTAATTTGTTCCATGGTCATCCTTCGTCATGCAGACGCCTAATCACTCGGCAAGCTTCGTTAATTTTCGCGAAGTGGGTGTGGTCGGTGCCCAAGTTCACGTCGCTGGTTAACGTCAAGTGCAGTTGTCACTGTCAGCCCGAGAAGAGGAAGGAGAAGAATTTCAAGATCGGTCGGTAAATTCAAAATTGTAATGGAGAACATTAGAAAATGCCGGATGCATTGCTTAAAAAGCACTCATACACCCATTGAACTACCGCATAAAGAAGTAGTGTGCTTGGGAAGAGGACCCGAGACGAAAATTACAAATAAGAGATGTTCTCGCAATCAAGGTACAAAAGCAAATATTTAATTAAAAGTGTGGGATACGATCTCTGTTACATTTTGTAATACTTTTAGGTAAAGTATGTAGATAGCTGATTTACTCACACATGATTTGAAAGCAACTTACGTGAGGCCGGGCTACTTTACAGCAGACATGGCATAGAACTGTACTTTGAAGTAAGATCTAAAAGTAGGGCCTTGCACTAATTTTTATGGTTCTGTATATGGCGTCGAATGTACTTGAAATGGCTTTCCGTATTTTTGGTGTGAAGAATGCAGAATTTAATGTAGAATTAGGAGGTGATGTGGGCGCTGTTATAATTTTATGTCGCCAGAAAGAGGAAAATTTACGGATGAAATTGACTTGGTAGGTTAGTGAATGAGGGTGTCTTATTTAAGATTTGCACGGCGCTGTGTGTCTAAAGTGACTACTTTGTTTAAATAACAAATGTTTCTTATCCGCTTCAAGTGCAGAGCGTTTGGAATCTACACGGAAGTATTTACAAAACGTACTTTGTTCACAACTTGATCGAAAGTGTATTATTACAATTTGTTCCCTTATTGATCAACCACTGGCACCTGGTCCATTACTGGTACGGCCACCCGGTAAGAGTGAAAATGTACAGACACACACAGAAAGTTCCGGAAATCGTATTTTGACCTGAATCGATTTATGACAATCCCAACTGGCGCAACCTCACCGTCCCTTTGTGGTAGACATACACAGTGTGGGTGGGTTTTCTCTGGGTACTCCCCTTTTCTTCATTCCGCCAATCATCATCCATCCTGAGTCGAAGTTGCCTAAATAGTCTATGGGCCAAGTGGCCAAATTCAAGTATTTGGTTCATTCCATGTCACCCGTTGATTCAGATTTTAACGAAACTTCGTGTATTTGTTATCACTACTACGGTGTGAGGACTTGCACAATTTTTCTTCCTTGATTCTAATAGATTGTGAGAAATACGAGACTAAAGTTTAAGAATTTCAGGCATCCATGTTGTTGCCGAGGCCATATAATATTTCGTAGAGCTTAAATACCCCCCCCCCAAAAAAAAAAAAGATTGCTGTACATTACCTTGGCTTGGAGCAAAAAATCACCAGGATGCACTTAAGGAGAAATCCTCATAATGATAATATAAGTTCGTGAAAGTTTTACAATTTCATCGCATCCATCACTAAAGTAATTCACATTTTTAACATTTGGAAAGTGTTTTTTGTAGAAAAGACGTTATTTCTTTTTGAGTCTCATAAACATATGCGACATGATGTTCCAGGTTATCTGATACCACACGCAAACTGGAAATAGTCAGGTCTGCAGATCCAGGAAGACTTGTATATAGTACTGCTGGGTTGAATTATGTAGGAATAATTTTCACTAAAGTCCAACAAAACGACGGCTGTCCCTGGCCCAAGAGTTTTCTTTCTGTCCTTAAAGAAATGTGACTGCTTTTGAAGTGGCACAAGCTTCTCAAGTTTCCGTATCAAAATTATCACATACTTGTCCTGTGTGACATTACTTTTCACCAGTTCTGTTCTGTCCGTTTATACCCACTGATAATGTGTTACTTCCTCCCCAGGATCAAAATCCTCGAATTTTGCTAGCAGAACCCGCCTGAAATTTTCGTTGGGAGGGACATTTGGAACAGTGTCTCACCATGCAAAACACACAGAACAAACCAGATGACGGATCAAGTCTGTTTCCTGCTCCAAGACGAGGGCACTGAAGTTAACAGCTGTACTTTTTCTCTTCTAGGAATTCGACCCTGGAGTTTGGCCTTTATTAAATCAAGAAGTTTATTCATATCATGAGCCTTTTGTTTCACATCTTTTGAAATTTTACGAAAATCTTGTGCAGAGACAAACTCTTTTCCTACAACTTTGCTTATTTCACTTTTAAGAGCAGAACTTGCTGAGTCAATCTTTCTTTTAGCATATACAGGCTTGCTGTGTGACGGAATAGCATGGAATTTTAGAGGTGACTCCACTAATGCTGTAAGTGAAACATTAAGATGCTCTACAGTTTCGTTTTTTGCGACAGATTCTTCTAAAATAGATCATCGTGTTCACTAATTCCGCCCACGTCTTTGCATTCAAAGGAAATCCCAAGTTTGTTTCTGCAATTACCGCATATCTTTTGTCCAGGAATAACCTTTACAGAGTCAATGTTTTTATTAATTTTATCAGCAAAATCAACACATTCTTCAAAACTTTAGTGATTGGTCTTTTGTGGCAATTAAGTTGGTCAACAACTTATCTGATAATGTTCATACTTTTTCAAGTAATATGTTTTATGATGATCACAAACACTAATTAACAAATCACAACTGATTCCACTTTGGGATAACACTTCTTTTCCGGATGCACTGATAGTAGCAATACAATATAATTTCACCACCCGTGTATAGCTGTTTTTGTGGCATTCACTTTGTTTCCTTTCCTACACTGTACTGTTCTAATTCACTTCACATCATCGTTGTAGACTTATCACTTTACAGCATGAGCAACACTACCTTAAGTATTCAATCTTAAACACTCAGCACGACATAAGCATCAGCACAGAAACACAGCTGAACCGAATTGAACATTACAAAACGGCCACAGTGCAACATCAGGCAATATTAGACATATTTCTACTGGCATTGCTGAGACAAGATTTCACGTCAGCTTGGAAGTTCAAGACGTAACTTGCATGTTCGCGTTAATTCAGCTATTGTCAATTCGTAACTACTCCTGCATTAAATTTGATAGCTTGTGTACATCACAGACAAAAGTTCTGAATTGACGGAATGAAATTTACTCCCATTCCGCAGTTACTATTCCGGTCAATCTCACTTCGTCTCAAACACTTTGAGAACTACAGAATAACTCGAGAAATAACTGAGTTTAAAATTTCAGACGGAGAAAGTATTTTATTTGTGTGCTCATGGAACAAACATTTGTCAGTGTATATATTTAACAACTTACGAACGTTAGATATTTGACATTATAGGCACATACATCAACAAATATATTAAATAAATGTATACTCTTCAAGTCATACAAAACTTTGCATTTTGACTTAAGGTTGTACGTCAATTTGTGCTGTTAGGTTCGGTTGGCAGAACTTCAATCTGGCAATGACTTTCCCTGACTGTCATATAGCCTTCATTTCCACGTTATTTGAAAGATTTGGAAAATTAATTGAATTTTAATATTAAATTAACTTTGGTTACATAATAATTCGGCAAGCAGAAAAAGTATTGTTATAAAATTTCTAAAATGAATGTTTCTGTTTTTGGTTATCCCAGTTCTCTGGGGCCCCACACACTTCAACAGCAACAACACATATACTTAAGTGATTACTTGAGAACTATGTGACTGAATCGAGGTAATAGTGTGCCAATACCTTGCTCGCATCAATGACAATATAACACTTTACAGACAACACTCAAAGCTGGAGCGTCGGCCTTTAAGGGTTGAACGAAAATGACTAACCGAAGCACTCAAAAAATCAGTAGTTTTATTTCACAGTCTCTTAGAATATACTTTGAGGTTCAATTAAAAAAAAGAGCGGCAAGGTAATTGTTCCGCCTCATAGCGATAGTGCGCATTACGTAAAATTAGAAATTTACCAAAAAATAACTATTTTGAAGTGCAAGTTCACCCTTAATGTACAGCAGTCTTGATGGTTTATTTTTTTATTAGTTCTACAGATTACATGAACTTCAGGTAGAAATTTCCAAGTTATACATTGCGTAGGTACTGAGATATGAATTTTTGTGTTAAGATCTACGAAATATAAGATGGCCTCAATAACGACCAGAACGCCTGAAATTCTGAAACTTTGGTCTCGTATTTCTCACAAACTATTAGGATGACGGAAGAGAATTTGTGCAAGTCTTCATGCCTTAGTACTATGAACGAGTACACGAAGTTTCATTAAAATCTTAATCAGTGGGTGATATATCGGATTTTTTCTGGGTTATTTGACGTGGGATGAACCATTATTTGGGTGTACTAATTTTCCTTTTCAGCAGAGTTGTATGGGTATGTAAGGATACAAAAAAAAAAGAAAAAAATGATTGCCATTTGAAAGTGGTAGCTATTAAAAATGGTGACCAATCCAAGATTGCGGATTTGATCTTTTTTTAAAACTGCTATATCTAGAAGTAATGGTCCGATTTTTTTTTTTTTTTAAATGAAAGTTTTAAATGTGGTCTGTTTTTGAAGTTACCTTAGCATTTTTGATAAGTGCAACCGTTTTTGATAAGTCTAAAATACTACACACACTCCGCTAACCTTCCATATTTTTCTTACAATACTCGTACTAGGCGAATTGTTCGAAAGAAGAAGCAAATTCTCCAAATCACGTAAGAGAACTTTGCTACACCTACTTACTTTGCAAAAACACTAGAGCAAGGAAACGTTTAGAGAATCCCCTTCGCAAAAACACAGTTTTTGCCATTACACAATATTTTCCTCTAGAACTATTTCTGTAGCTGTGTGTTTTTAGGCTGTCATAAGATAAAAATGTTCAGGCTTCACGGAACATTTACAGACTGAATGCGGAGTTATTGCAAACTTTACTTTTATTAAATTTTACATCTTTATAAACAAACAGTAACTTTCACTGTAACTCAATTTTTTATTGGAATTCGTATACGGTATTCAAGGTTTCTAACTGCTCTCTTTTTATAAACTACCGCCATTATATTCACACATTACGAATATCTCAGCTCAGGAAGATTTTCCTAATTGCTATAATAATGAAAAATTCTGATAATATAAAAAAGATTAAAAATTTAATATTTTTGAAAAATTAAAATATAGTATACCACCAATACTGAGCTGACAAAAGGTTTCACGAAGTCTTATAATTAATATCACTACGGTACTAACAAGACACATTAACACACAAGTAGATCAAAAAACAACTGTTTTCTGGTGACTTGGTTTTATTAGAGGTGTGTTCTGAACATTTCCCCTCTACTGTAATGTTCGCAAACTTTTTGAACCCTTTTCTGCTAGACTGTAATGCGCGTAAAGGTGCAGATGGTATGATCTCCAAAAACAAGTACTGAAATCAACAATTTCATACATTTTATTTAGTCCTGCTTTGGAAACAAAGTAAATTTAAAACCACTGGCTCCTCTTGTAAAAGGCGCCACCTCTTTCAGCGATGTCTTATTAATTACATAAGAAATGCCGCTATTCCAAACGGAGAAACAAGAATGCATAATTAATATTCCCAGGCGTTTAAAGTTTTTCGTAACTTTTTCAGTTAAGGACTTGTAAGCTGAATTCTCTGAATATTTCAGGTTCTCCAGGCTGGCAACAGTTTCTCTTATGCCTATCAAGTGAACACTTTTTACCTGCATCCAAGCACAATGCCTAAGATCTCCGTAGTGCTAATGCTAAATTTGGTATCGTGATCGCACTTCATGACTAGATGGTTTTAAGCCAAGAAATCGGAGATCATGCGTTGGACATACACCGAAAAAAGGAATAACTGCGATAACTATATTTCATAGTCGATAGCTTTGGCGTCAAAGACCTCCGAAGTGGTGACAGCCACAGATGCTAATTTTGGCATAGTGATCACACCTCATGAGTATTTATTATTATTATTGTTATTATTATTTTGTCAAAGATATCAGAGTTCCATTATGTCCTTGAGTTCAGTTTTTCATTTTTCAGCTGTAAACATAAAAGAAACTGAAGTCGCTTTGCAGGAAGTTCCAAGGCAAACCAGCATTCCGTGATGACGCTGCACCACTTACATTACCAACAGAAAATGCTCGAACTTGCTCATCTCAATTACTTTGGCGCCTATGGACGCTTTCGTAGATCTCATAGTTATCGTTAGCATAAAATACAACTTGCAATTAACATTGAAAATTATTGACTGAATCACTTTTTGAAATTACTGGAAAAACACACATGAACGTGATAGGTCTATATTCTCACTTCAGAAGTTCATCATAGACTTATATATAATCCAAGGGTAATTTCTGCCACTCTTTGGTTTACTAACCCTCCATAATAATGGGTATGTACGTACGGAAACCAGAAACTCCAACGTTTTGGCCGACGCTTGAAGACGATTTAGCAAACTGTGAGCAGAGTAAAAATGAGGAAAACCGTGTGTGTGTGTGAGAGTCCCAATCTGACCTCACATTTGGACTCGCAAGGCCAGATAAAAGCGGCAAGAATAAATAAACAATCTCTACTCCAAGGGAAATATTTTTAGTTAGGAAGATGGTATTCAGTTCAGAATGATTGATTTTTCTGTCCCGGCCGCCTATACATTTCCTACATGACTACTGCACATGGAGCAACGAGCTAGTCAATAAATTAAATTTAAAATAGAAAACGGAACTGTTGTTCACTCATGATGTAACGGTCACTGAACTGTTGCTTCCTCATTAATTAAAGAGATGTGGTGAGTTTAGACGGAAGAACGAGTTATGCGACATAATGTCTGCAACTTTATTAGGCTACTTCACAAAATAGTGATCGCTTAAGTACAAGAAGTAGGCACAGAATTCTGTCTTCGTTTTCACTTTTGCGATAAAGCGGTTAGTTTTAGAGTAAATCCAGAAAAAAAATGGGTCTGAAAGGCATCATATACTCCTAACCGCCCGGTGACTTATGTTTTCGCTTGCTGATGTTCCCATGTCATGATATCTCGCAGGTATAAAGGATTAAAAGAAATTTAATCCTCCAAGGATTAAAAGAAATTTCAGTTAATTGAGATTGTGAAACAAAACAGATATTAATAATGATGTGGACTAGGAAAGATGGTTGGATGAATTTTCAGGGAAATCACATGCTCATTGAATAGTGAGATAATTTCACAGGTGTTCCAACCTCAGTAGATAAACATTTATGAGGTTGTCATCACAATTCCTTTTTAGTAAGTACAATAGAAATTGAAATGCGAAGTGTTTGGGGTCATTCCACGTCAGTTCAACCAAGACTTTTAACCCAGCATCTCCAATTTGGATGAAATGTGGTAGTGTTATAACTTTTTGTGCCAACGGAGGAGGTGTAACGTTCTAGGGGATCTGGGTCCATGTTTGAGGGAGGGCGGAAGCGTTCAAGGCTAGTATGGAGTTTATTGGAAGGGATGTTTGGAATAGGTGGATTTTTGGCGCCAAAATAGCGCCACCTTAGTCCGCGGGCAAAGGAGAGGATATCTTTTAACAACAGGAAGTGGTTGTACGGCTTGGAGGAGGAAAAAGTCAGTCCCTTAGTGAGGATGTCAGATTCAGATTTAGTAAGGTTGTGACTGGATAGGTTTACAACGGAGGTAGCAGTGGAATTTCCCGGGCTGTCCGGTATTTCTGAGAACTGGGTTGTGAGTGCAGATCGTTTATTATTACTGGGTGGTTGAGAGTAGGTCATGGTAATGTTGGTTCTGCATGTGAAGGAACTCGGTGTTTTTTGTGTGGAAGAGGCAGGGCATATCCGGTTTGAAAAGCACGGCGACAGAGGAGGGATAACTTATTCAGGTGTTTCTGGTTCATTGAAGAGTGTATATATCGGGTCTGGGTCCAAACGATGCAAATTTTACTATGCCAATGATGAGAGAACAAGAGGATTTTTGTGATGTTGGTCAACAGGTTACATGTACGCTGCAAGTGTAGGGAATACATGTTGAAGGTTATTTCAACAGCAAAAGATCTGTAAAGCGGCATGAGAAACGGACGGTGTAATGGTGTTATGGCAGAGAGCGGGATTTTGGGCATCAGTCCTGTATGAGTAAGGTCTAAATTCAAGCAAGAGCGCAAATACTAGCATGAGCAATTGATTTGTATAGTTGAGGATACACAAACGTAGACGGTAGAAAATGATTGATGCGGGATTACACTGAGTCATTTCCAACACCGGGATAAAATATCACTAGCACAAAGGAGAGCCGGAAGGCCAATTTAAGGTAAATTTATGACAAAAATGAAGGAAGAGAAAGGAAAATACTTACAGCTTATATGTTCCGTATTCCATATTCACGTACGTACAAGTCACTACGATATTTCATGCACACAGCTGCACGTGTTCACAAAGCACAAGTTTGAAGAAACAGTGACGACACGTAGCGGACGACGCATCAAGCTTGGAGAATAACTGACTACTGTAGCTTGTAGATTTCCGGAGCTTGGAACAATTTACTTACACTGTATAGCGTGTAAGTACAAGGTGGGATCGAGGAAGGAAATGTGTGGAAAATGTAGAGCAAACGGGAGGTTTAGAGTTTAGAGGGAAGTTGACGGACTTAAAATTTTGATGATGCAGAAAGTCATTGAAAGAAGATAGGCGCTTCTCGTCTATGTTAAAGTAATGCTGCTGCACAAGTTTAGCATTAAAAAAAAAAAAAAAATCTTGTTGTATTTTTTGAGGATGCTAGCATGCACTGTAAAGTGAATCTCAGTTCAGTAAAATAAGATAGAAGTTTCGAAATGCATTTTAAAACAGAAGTCAGTGTAGGAGCATTGGCGTTCAAATCTCTAGATCGGGACAGTCAGCTTATGTATATTCAAATATTACTACAATATATTTTAGTCAAATGTTTTTAAATCTTTTGATTTGAGATTATTTAGTCTTTATAGCAACTAGTGTCTACTTACGGCAAATCGTTTTGAGTTAAAGAGAAAGTCCACGTTCGGCTTATCGTATTCCAGTTAATGCAAAAAGAACCTTGGTATTTGTTTATGAATGAAAGAAGTTTCACGTTTATAAATTGTGTGGTGTTCAAGGGTCCGTTTAGTTTCTATCCTGGGCAATTTGGGATTACGAATCATTTTGAAATCCCCTGCACAACAAAAGTAAGTAAAAGAGTCAACACAGACAATGTAAATTTTGTCTTTACATTTATTAAAGAAACAGTTATTGTTGGAGCTTACACTTTACCTGTCGTTAGAGTCATTACCTCTACCCAGAAGTGAGCGGGTTTTGAAATATCTGGTGTAGTAAAAAGTAATCCATTATTTTTGCATGACATTGAAGGCTTGACTTACCATAGTTAAAATGATCCGATTTAGGTCACATATGCGCCGTTTTGTTCGATAACGTGTTGCCATTTAGAAGGTAATATCATGATGCCTCTCTCATAGAAGCCCTTGTCCCTATTGGAAAAAAATTGAGACAGTCGATTTTCACAAGCCTCTCTTGAAGCGAATTTTTCACCAGCAAACGTGTTCGCCATGGACAGGAACAGATGGTAATCACTCGGTGCCAGGTCCGGACTATAAGGTGGATGCATAAGAACCTCCCAACCAAGCTCCCGGAGCTTCTGGCGAGTCATTATCGACCTGGCGTTGTCCTGGTGGAACACAATGCCTCTCCTATTGGCCAAAGCTGGGCGATTGCTGAATTCAGACGGTCCAATTGTTGACAGTATAGTTCCGAGTTAAGGGTTTGGCCGTAGGGGAGCAGCTCATAGTAGATAATTCCCTGCCAATCCCACCAAACACACAGCAAAACCTTCCTGGCCGTCAATCCTGGCTTGGGCACCGTTTGCGCCGGCGCACCGCGCTTCGACCACGACCGTTTTCGCGTGACATTGTCGTAAGTGATCCACTTTTCATCACCAGTCACCAACCGCTTCAGAAATGGGTCGCTTTTGTTGCGATTCAGCAGCGATTCGCAGATGGAAATTCGGTCCATGAGGTTTTTTTGCGTTAACTCGTGTGGCACCCATACATCAAGCTTCTTTTTGTATCCAACCTTATGCAAATGGTTCCACACGGTTTTTTATGCAATGTTTAGCTCTTGGGCAATCGAAACAGTGCTTACATGACGGTTGGACGCGACAATGTCCATGATTTTATCGACATTTTCGACACTTGGCCTTCCAGTGCGTGGTACATCTTTGACGTCAAAATTACCGGCACGGAATCGACGAAACCAAAATTGCGCGTGATTGGCTGTTACAGTATCAGGACCATAAACAGTATTCACATTTGCAGCCGCCTGGCTTGCGTTTTCGCCTTTATCGAAGAAAAACTTTAAAATATAGCGTATTTTCTCTTTGCTAGTGTCCATTTTGACGCGCGCTCACATAACACTGAGTCAACTCATCACAACTATCTTAACAGTGTTTGTAGTACGCAATCTCATCGTTTGAACGCCATCTCGTTGAACCCGATCGGACTTATACAACGCGAGATACAGATCACTGAAGCCATCTATTGGCAAAATAATGGATTACTTTTTACTACACCAGATATAATTCTAAGTATAAATTTAGTGAAGATAGTTCACGTCGTGTATTATCCACGGTTTACAATACTGCATTTGTACTTCACGTATAATATTTATCATCATTGTCCATTAATAAATATTTAATAAATCGACACGATACAATTTGAGAAAAAGTGTACCTTTATAAAAGTTTTACAACACTGTCTACCCAGTTACATCAATTTAATCTTGTTAGATCCGTTTTCTAGATATTAACCTCACGTCTACCATTCCTGATTTACCGAGAAATGTTTATATTATTTACTACATTGGGTTCGAACTCGTACCTCCTGTATCTGGAAAGCAAAACGTAATTCGACTTACGTTTATTTGTACTTTTCCTGCATTTTGTTTCAAGTATTCGTCTGCCGCGTTCACATTACATTAACAGACCGCTCATGATAGGCTACAACGTACATATTGTATAATCTAAGTGCCGCTATGAATAATGCAAATTTGAAGTTTTCGAGTTACTGTGACGATAACTATTTTGTTCAATTTATCAGGAATTACAGGAATGATCGTTGTGTTACCCATTATTATAATAAGAGATAAAGATATACATTACATACATACACTGGGACGGTCGTAAGCCATAGTGCTGTTACCGCCCATTCAATTCATTGTATCTTATCTTACATACATACACGGCTTGAAGCAATGTTTTCAAATGGGAAGGATAAAGAAAACCAGTTTGTCTACGTTTAAACGAAAGTGAGACATACTCAGTACTGTATATGTTGTTAGTAGTACGTTCTCTTACTATATGAAAATTAGTGTGTATTACGTAATCTATATATATTAGTAAGTATAGCTTTCTGAATTGAGGCGAACTAAGTGAATTCTCTCATCGATTTTTTTTTTTTGTTTGTTTGTTTACAGTTACTTTGCAAGCGGATTGTGGGGTGTGTGTAGTTCATGTGACGCAGACTGGAGCAAATGCGAGTGGAGTAAATGGTGTTTCATTGAAGAGAAATGAATCCAAAATATTAAAACATGGTGATAAATTAGAATTATTATGTGGTGAATACATCCATGTAATAAAGTTTGATCCACCTCCATCTCGTAGTGAATATAATAAAAATGGTGCTGGTGAAGATGAGAAAGAAATTAATAAAAGACGAAGTAGAGAGAGGAGTCCCCAAGAAAATGATAAGGAAGAAGTTATCGCAAAGAAAAAGAAACCAGATACTTTCAGCTTCTTTAGTGGTAATCCTAAGAACGTTCGTGATGATAAATGCTCTCCAAGTTCAGGAGATGCAATGCAGGATAAATGGGAGACGATTGAAAATGGCAAGCTGTTGATATTTACAGCAAAAGGCGTTGAAGGGCGTAGTAAGGTGATTGTTGTTCTTTCTAGTAAGTTTCATTGTGCGTTGAGCCAATTTCTTAATATTTGGATTTATAGTGTAAATTTTTTATTGTAAGGTTGAGTCTTGCTTGGGCCGAACCAAGCCTTCAGAAGCCCATTGGTTTACATTAACCCTTTACCAGTATATCGTGCTTTATTCCTGTTGGATTGTGAAACTACATTTATGAGTACTAATTGGTACTTACCTAACTAACTCTATGGCTTATGGAACTCGCAAGTTCATCGCCGCAGTAACAAACGTTCGCCATTGGATTCTATCACGAACACCTACTTCTCGAAGATCTCTTCTAATATTGTCCTCCCAACGACGTCTCAGTCTTCCCAATGGCCACTTTCTATCCGACCTTCCAAACAGGATAGAATATAATCTTCCTTTTTCCACCATCCGAGCTACGCGGCCTGCCTACCTTAGTCGTCGCGATTTCATTATTTTTACAACATCTGGTGAATCGTACAGTCCGTGGAGTTCTTCATTATGCAGTCTTCTCCATTCTACAGTCATCTTGTCCCGTTTGGGCCCGTATATCTTTCTCAAAACCTTATTTTTAAACACGTAATTTATGTTCATTTGCTAGGGTCGTACTCCGACTTTCGCAACCGTAAATTATTATCGGCAGAATAACCGTTTAATATATTTTCAGTTTTAACTTTCTTGAAATTAATCGCGAGGTTAGAAGTTTCTGGACTGAATAGAAACATGCGTTGCCCGGTACTAAACTACTTTTTATTTCTTCCGTGACCTCATTTTTGCTTGTTACGTATGCTCCCAAGTATTTAAATTTGTTTACTTTCTCCATGGCCTCATCTCTAATTCTTATATTTTTATTTCCTTCATTCCCTTTGTTTCGGCTTGTTATAATGTATATTGTTTTATCTATATTTACCGGTAGACCTATCTCATCGCACGCTTCTACTAAAACATCGTTGTTGCTTTGTAGTGCATCTATATCGTCCCCTATTAAATGTACATCATCCGCGTATACGAACAGTTGCTTCAAAACATTCAATGATAGGCCGTTTTTGTACCCTTTAATTTTTAAAATCGCATATTCTAACGCGAAACTAAAAAGTAGTCGTGACATGAATCACCTTGTTTCAAACCATTGCAAATCTTGAAACTATCTGACATATTATTACCTATACGTAGTCTGCTTATGGGGTCGCTGAGACATATCTTCACTAGTTGAACCAATTTTTTCGGAATTCCAAATCGTATCAGGATACTGTATAACTTTTCCCTTTTGATAGAATCATATGTTTTTTTAAAATCAATGGAAAGCTGGTGAACCTTCCCATTTCTTCTCCAAAATTTGTCTCAAGGCGAAAATCTGGTTCAACGTGAATCTATTTCTTCTAAATCCACATTGGTGATCTCCAATTATTTCATCTACGGATACACGTAGGCGTGTTAAAAGAATATTACTTAATACTTTGTAACAGGTTGGAAGTAACGAGATTCCGCGGTAATTATTACAGTCCAATTTATCGCCTTTTTTGTAAATCGGAACTATTATTGAGGTTTTCCATTCCTTTGGGAGCTCTTCTTTTCTCCATGTAGTACTTATCAATTTATGTAGTTCCTTGATTAGTGCCGTTCCTCTCGCTTTAATTAATTCGGCTGGAATATTGTCTATTCCTGGTGATTTGAACATTTACAGTTTCTTTACCGACATTCGATCTCGATCTCGCTAGATTCGGGAACCCACGGTGGTCGCGGTATGGATTTCAAATTCCTCTGTTTGTTCCCCGTTGTGTACATTAAGAAGTTTGTCGAAATAACTTTTCTACACAATTACACGTTTTCTACGAATTACGTAGCTATCGTTGCTTTGCTTATTTTCGTACCTCATGAAGCTTAAGTCATTCTTAATCAAACCAAGGTTTGTTTTTCTGTTGTTTCTTTCCACCTACGCGTTCCTTCGCTGTGCTCTTAATTGTTTCACGAATAGTGTCCCACATCTGACTTGCATCAATTTCATTATTAATATCATCATTATTATTAGTCGAGTCGGTTAAAATTTCGAACCTATTTGAGAGTTCGAGTTGGTAATCTGCTTTTATGCTCGGATTATTTAATCGTTTAACTTCGAATTTCAGTTGTTTTGACCCCTTGCTTTATCTGTTCACGATGTATAACGTTTCTCTTACTTTTGTAATCACTAATTTATGATCGGTGTCATCTTCCGCTCCTCTGTACGACCTAACGTCCGTTATGTTGGTGTGTCTTCGTCTATCTACTAATACGTGATCGATCTGGTTGAGAGTTTTGCCGTGCGGAGATACCCATGTGTATTTGTGTCTCTTTGTGTTCAAAGTACGTGCTCTTTACAAGTAGGTTTTTCGAAATCGCGAAAGTTATCAGTCTTTCTCCATTGCTATTCGTCTTTCCGTGAATGCTGTATTTGCCTATAATAACCCTATATTTTTCTTCCCTCCCTACCTTTGCATTGAAATCACCCAACACAATTTTTTAATTATATTTCGGTAATCAGTCAAATAGCCTTTCTAGCTCATCGTAGAATATATCTTTGTCGTTATCATTAGCCACCTCGGTCGGAGCATAGACATTTATTAAAACCGTGTTACCCCATCGAGTACGTATCGTAATGTACGATAGTCTTTCGTTTACGAACTCTATATTCTGAACCGCCTGAAGGAGGAATCCTGTTCCGAAATCGTGAGACTGTGTTCCACCGTAGTAGAAAGTGTACTTGCCCTGTCGGATGCTATCTTGACCCTCCCACCGAACTTCTTGTATCGCTAATAAGTCTAGCTCGTACTTCTCGGTCTCGCGTACCGCCACCTGAAGAGCGCCCGTTTGGTATAATGTTCGTACGTTCCACGTTCCTATTCTAAGGTCTTTCTTAATCCTGTTCTTGGAGCCCCTTGAAGCAGTCCCAGCCCGGAGATCCGAATGAGGGACTATTTTACCTCCGAAATATTTTACCCCAGGAGAATCCATGAACCATCTGTTACTATTTCTTGACATGTTTTAGCGGTGTAGAGTTGTCAGCTCTACGACCTCTCAGTAAAGGTAGACATTCAAGATGTCGTCCTCTGTCCATCTCTGAGCCTTGCCGATGTCATTCATCTTCAGCCTCAGAGTGGTAATGGTGATGCTCTTCCCCTTAGCATGATATTTTTGTTCGGTGTTATCTTCCCCTAGCCTTTGTAGATCCCTCTACTAACTGCAAGGCAGCAGTACTGGTTTTGGTCCGCCCTTGAATATTTCCGGTACCCACCATATCTGGTCTGCATTCCCCTATCCGCCACCAGGGGAGGCACCTGGTGAGAGACCAGTAACCAACCCGGAATTGGTACTTACCGACGTTGACAACTTTCTTTAGTACATTTATGAGATTTACATCATTGTAGGCTACATCTATCATTTTTTTTTTACTTTCACGAGTCCTTCCCTATTTGTGGGAACCGGAGTTGATTGAGGAAGTCCTCGTCTTAATCTGATGTACAATACCGATGTGTACCTGCTGTGGCCGAATCCGGAAGATCTCAACCAGGATTCGATCCCAGGAGCTCCTGCGAGGAGAGCACCTTCTGTTCATTGCTGAATAATCGTCTTAATTTGACCCGGAATTCAACAACTATTTGATTTTTTAATTATATTTTTCCTAATCGGAAACCTAACTTCTAAAGTTGGGAACTACTTATTACCGTGAGATCCTAGCATGCTCTGATTTGAATTCGACGCATAGTGCAAGTGCAAAGACCAACATGTAATAGCACTCCTCATGAGAGGAATTTTTTTCTACCACTCCATGGAGCCTTGCGGTAGCTGAATTGTATAATCTCGCCACAAACTCCTGGCAGCAGGTACTTGAGTTACAGAAAGTATGGTATAAATAGTACATGTATTGGAGAGTATGCCACAAGTATCTCAGTTATCATCCATCTTGGATGCAAATAAGTTATACGGGTACCGTCTTACAAATATGTTTGTTTTGAGCGCAGCTGTATCTTCCGTTTCATATTTTACCATTTCAGTGGCACATAGTTTTATCGTCCATTATTTTGGGTTCGGTGTTTACACTTCCGGATTATTATGTATTTTATTCGTGATTCTGAAGAATTACTTTAGCATCAAATTTCTAAAATTTAATATGTAGGTAATAGCAGGAAAAATGATAAGTGCGCATTTTGAATTCCGCCATTTTGAGCTTTGTGGTATAAATTTAGGGCTGGAATCATAGTCAGTTTCACTATTTGCATCATAAGGAAATGATTAAGCCGTATCGCGTCGCATCTACTACACTTCTTTCCAAAAAAATATCCCCACTTGCATTTTTTATGTATTTCTTCAAATATTTGGAGATAAATCGGCTTTAACAGTCGCATACCAAGAAGGAGGAGTGATGCTGGCCCCCAGCTTTGTTATTTGTTAATAACTTTTATAAGTTTCAGATTTATGAGTTGAAACTGTAACATTTAAAATGTGTCCGTTCAGGACACAAGCCCATAAAAACTTCTCTTCCCACCAAATGGAAGGGCAACAAATATAGTTTTTATTATATGCACGTATTATTTATTTTGTTGTTGTTTATTCAGATGTCCACTAGATAGCAGAAATTGATATTTAGTAAATGGTCCTGTGCAATTATCTACGAAATTTGTCAAGATGGTACATATCTTAGAAGATAACGTAGTTAGATTTTACTCAATAAAATATTTGTTATTTTGCTTTTTTATTTGCGCTGCTCTTCATGTAACAAGTACATCTCCTCCAGACACATGACCAAGGAACATTATATTGCCATTAGTAAGTGTCGTTTGGGAATATAAAAGTATTGGATTTCCTGAAGTAAACAAATTATGTATATAATCCACTTGCAAATAAGAACTAATTTAATGTATTTACCGAGACATATTCTAGTATAAATTCTACGTTCATGTAAATGTAAATTAGGGAGTGTTCGGAATTCGGAATTTGAAAATGTCGAAATTCTGGATTATTGTCGTCGGACGTCATCATCAAATAATGGAAAACAGAGGTTCACGTGAACCGTCGATTTGTAAATTTACTATCAGGCATATCAACAAGATATGTTTTCTGAATAATTAACGAAACACTTGCTAGATGATGTATTACGGGTGTTGGGAATTTCGGAATCGGAATGACAGTTTTTGATTCTGAAATTTCGGAATTTCGAAAAACTGGAATTCACGAAACCTAGTGTGATTTTCAAAGAAGTCTTGCAAAATGTAGTGTGAATGTCTAGTGTAGTAAAGTGTCTTCTAATGTAAGTATGTGTTCATTTAAATTTATTATATAAAAATTTTACTCTTCCTCATACTAATATATTTTTATCAAAGAGATATTTTTCCGCTAAGGGATTATTTTTAGTATAAATTTATCATGTTTCACCTTACATTGCTTAGTTTGATCGTGGCGTACAACCCCGATATCCACAAAAAATAATATTTGTAGATAAATTAGGTTTGTTCGGAAACAAATCGAAATTTTTGTTAGATAAATTATTGAAATAATGCTATAAAAATACAGCATTTTCCGTTGAGATTCCGCGGTAATTATTACAGTCCGATTTCTCACCTTTTTTATAAGCTGGAACTATTATTGAGGTTTTCCATTCCTTTGAAAGCTCCTCCTTTGTCCATATAACGTTTATCAGTTTCTTGATTAGTGCAGTTCCTCCCGTTTTAATTAATTCCGCTGGAATATTGTCTATTCCCGATGATTTGAAATTTTTCAATATACATAAAATACAAAATATCAGTAAACAGTATTACATATATATAATTAGAGAATAAATAAAGTAATAATAATAACTACCCTAATTAGAATGTATTTATATTACATCAAAAGATTCGTTCAAGGAATAAGATGGATTGGTAACTAACCAATTACGATTTTTTTTTTTTTTTTTTTTTTTTTTTACCAATGATGTTCATGGGTATTCCTTTTAATTCTTCAGGGAGCCTATTAAACAACCTTAACCCAGCATTTCATAGTTGTTAAGAGTTTTATATAATATACAGTGAGGTAAATCAATATGCCTTTTGCTCCAAGTATTGTAAAAATGAATATCCTGTTTACAGTGTAGCTCTGACACATTACTTTTTATATAAATCAGTACAGTGTGAATGAATAAATTAATTACTGTCATTATTCTTAGTTTAATGAACAGAAGCTTACAGTGTACTAACGTGAATCTGTGATTATCCTTATAATTTTCTTCTGTAGGAGAAGAATATCTTGAATATAGTTAAAGTTACCCCAAAACATTAGACCATACATAGTAATAATTTGGAGGAATGCAAAATATGTAGATCTTACATAACTATCAGGTACATGATTTTTTTTCAGGTCCCTTAACAGAAATATGACCCTAGAAAGGTTACTTGAAATATATTTTATATGAGGTTCCCATGATAGTAATTGTCAATAGTAAATTGGCTAGAATTTAACACTACATGAACACACAGCATTCGGAATTTCCTTTAAACTATATAATATATTCTGTGTTTTATTCTTATTTAATTGTAAACCATAAGCTCTAAACCTAACATAGCTTGAAAAAGAGTTTCCTCCGTAATATTCTTGAGATTTTACAGAGTAGGGTTGCATTTGTAAAAGTAGTGTCATCCCATGAAGAATTGATTGTGTTGATACGCAGGTAAATCGTTTATTATTATAAGGAACAACAAAGGTCCTAGAACAGAACCTTGTGGAACTCCACACTTTACATAAGCTATGTTTGATTTATGCCTCCCAACACAGACAATTTGTCTACGATTCACCAAATAAGATTTTAAAAATTTATAAGTCCTCTACCGTTTAAACCGTAATAGTTCAATTTATTTATAAGTATTTTATACTATCTACACAAACGCCGTAGATAGATCGCAGAAGGTTCCCATGCAAAGTCCTTCCTCTCAAAAACCTGCAAAACATTTTTACTAACGAGTCAACTGCATTTTTAGTTAACTTTCCAACCCTGAAACCAAATTGTGACTCTGTAATGAAGTTGCGCTGATCAAAATATTTATATAACTGTTGATATATCACAGACTAAAAAATTATTATTATTATTATTATTATTAAAAAAAAAAACCACTGAATTAAGGAGATAGAACGATAACCAGTCGAACATTTTTATCCCCATTTTTGTATACTGGAACAACTCTAGATAATTTCAGCACATCAGGGAAAGTTCCCTCTGCCAATCTTTTATTTATACAGTAAGTAAAAGGATTGACAATATGATAAATTACCTTTTTAATCAAGTTGCTAGAAATATCATAAATGTCAACACTATTCGAAGTTTTGAATCTGTTCACTATACCAAAGACAATCTCTGGGGTAATTTCCTCAAAATGGAAATTACTGTGATTCAGTGTTCTATTTTGCGCGATTAATTCCGCAGCAGTGTCATCTGGACATACAATGTTGTTACTTATTTCTTCAACAGAATCAACAAAGAAATTATTGAATTCATGTGGTGTGATATATTTTTAGCCACTTTTCATGCAGCTTGGCATTTATTGTTAGCTGACTCAGTGCTTATAAAATTATGCATTTTCTTTACTTCATTTACAGCCAGTTTATACGCTTTTCTAGCATATAAGTAAGCTACACGTGTGAAATCCGTGTTATTCAGCTTAGATCGTCTCAAATACCACATAACACGACAATTTTGCATAGCAGCTAAACATGTATACCAATTAGCTTCCTTGCTATAATTATGTTTGTAATTACTATTGCTTATTTTACATCATTTTAGAGGAATATACGTTTCAAAAGTATTTAAAAATATGGATAAGAAACTTTTAAAAGTAATGTTAGCCAATGTATCCTTACAGTAATCTTTTGTAGCCCGATCCATGGGTTTGACTAACACATTGTACCAATCTATGCCAGCAAGAGCAGTTATAAAATTAGATATTTTATCTTCCATAATAGATATCGTAATCACAATATTAGACTCACTGATTTTGGATACCTGCATGTTGTTTAGGGCTTCATAATCTGAAAATGGGAATATAGCTATATCACTGAATATAATATCCCAGTTTATGTTGGTGACAATGTTATCTAAGCCAGCAGTCCCTCTGGTAGGTTTAAATTTATGCATTTAAAATTATACTGCCTAAGGAGATTTAAAAATTCTGTAACACTACGCTTATTACTTGTTTCTTCAAAATGGGACTTATTATCACTTCCAATTGCCATATTAAAATCCCACCATTTGCTTAGCTGATGAAACATATCTTCTAGTTTATAAAGAAATACAACATGCTCTCCATTAGGAGATCTATAAATTGTTATAACAAGTAACTTCAAACTTTCAATATTTATGCATGTTACCTCAAAGATTATTTCATCACATAGTAAAGAGAGATCTTGTTTACTGTACTCGGACTTAAACGTCTTACTTATATATATTGCTTCACCTCAACCCAACTATAGCTATTAGCTAAATAATAATACTCCAAAATATTAAATGCAATTTCATCATTGTGACACTAGTGTTCACTCAATCGCAAAATGTGAAACATATGTTTGTTTGCAAATTCATTAATTATCAGTTGTTTATTATCTAAGCCTTTTGTGTTTAGTTAACCTATTCTAAAATCTTTTACTTCATGAAATGCCCTCGTACCTAAACTACCCGTACTACGAACACCATCAAAAATGAAATGCATGGGATCCTCAGAGTCAAACTCATTGGGATCACATATTTTTTCTTCATTATTATGGGGATTTAGTGATGTTGATTCTACTTTATTTTCAACTATAAAAAATCATCAGAATGTTGCTTGGACTTATCTCTGCGAGCACGTAATATCTTTGGTCATAATTCAGTTGTCTCCCTCATCAGACCATTCTCCGCATTTTTTCAAAATATGTTCACCACTTGCATTTTCCCTTGTCATTTGACTCCTCTTGCTCCCACCATGAGCCATCTTACCTGCACTGGTTTGAGGCTGAGTATAACTTACACTAACTACTTATTCACTTACAATTTCAACACTACCATGTTCAGAGTTCGCCACATTTTCATATACAATCCGTTCCGGATTCTGTAACATTCTCTCATAATCTTCCACCCTTGTAGTTTGTGTCCTACAATCCGAGATACCACAACTTTCTTGCAAACCTACAATTTCTTCCTGTATATACAAGTATTGTATATCCTGGGATGTGCTATTATGGGGATGTATATCTATATCTGTAGAGTTTTGACTTTTATAATAGAAGAAGCTGAGATGTTTTTCGGTTTGTTCACGTGAATTCACTCCACTAACTTGTACCTTTGTATTCTGATCTTTAACTGTTATATTAACATTTTCATGTACCATTTTTATTTGATCCTGATTTGAAATGTTTCTATTTTGTTCAAAAAAGGGTTCTGTTCATTTTGTATTGCGCAGTTCACATTAATTGAATTGAATTTTATTTAAGGCCTTTAGGCATCTAAGGCTCAGGCCGGGATATGGGAGGGGAAAGGATTCGGGAAGGTGTCGGCCAAGGCCTATATTGAAGGTACCATCCCGGCATTTGCCTGGTGTGACAGGAAAAACCCTGGAAAATCTCAGTCTGGGTAGTCGCTCGCTGGGATCGAACCCACGACCTCCCGAATGCTACGCCAACGCAGTTCACATTAAGTTGAAGCATCTTTGTACTTCCTGGGTCGATACCTCTTACATTTTCTCTATCAGGCACTTCCCGTAGTAATGTACCGTTTGTCAAGTAATTGCTATTTTTTAAGTACTTCCGTATCATCAGTTGCACATACTTGTGATCCGCCCTCAAGAAGAAGTTCGGAGATTTTTTGCGTACTATTTTCTTCTCATGCTTGTTGAGATGTTGGCCGTGTCTCGTGAAACCGCATCTAACTATTTCATTAAAATTGAGCACCTGTACATTATTAAACTTCTTACATACCTTTATTACCTTCTTATTTGCTATCTGGACTTCCTTGTTCACACACGATTTTGTACTCAAATCATGACGATGAGTAATTGTAAGAACCACATTTATTGTTGTCAGATTCATTAAACACTTACTTAGCACGTGTATCGCCTCTTTTGTATCATTTTTTGCAATATCATCAGATCCTGCTGGTATTACGAAATCCTGCTGGTTATACGTCCCATTCAAGTCATTCAACTGTGTTATCGTTACTTCCCCCAAACAAGCGCTGGGTTTTATAATCCTTAATACACTATACTCCCTTGTACATTCTGAAAGTTCTGTGCTAAATACCTGCCATGCCTATCATTCAACACAGTAATTTTGTTTTTTGATATGTGTGTACACTACCTTCTAGTTTCGGGGCCGCATTCCTTTTATTTTTCATTTCTCTCTTCTCTGGGCATTTGCTAATAGTTTAATCAATTTGTTTAACTATATCAGTAGCATTTTCCAGATCTGCATATTGCAATGATCTTTTATTGTTGGTTGCTTATAGCTAATAGATCTTAGGTAGAGCCTTTCGACCGTTACGATTGATGGCGTCGTGATTGATAAATAAGAACAAGGAGACGGTTAACTTTTACCGACACCCTTTTATTATAAAAAGTTCCTTAATATGCTATTAAATACAAGTATATTGCAGTTGATTAACAGAGCGGCCGGAATACAGGCTGTATTGAGATATATTAGTGGTTTACCTCTTTGCTTGTAGCGATGTGTGTTTCTGATCTACGTCGGTTTAGTAAAGAGTTAAGTGATAAATAGGATCTGACTCCAAACCAAGTCAGAGAGAATTAGGTATTCCGACTCCAGACCAAGTCGGCGGTAGAGGTTGGGGCTACTCCAAAAACCAAGTCAGAGGGGATAGGAAGAGGTGACCACTTTTTCGGATTGAAATGAAGTGATACTTCTTACGTGTGTGGTGGGCCTTTTATAGGTTTTTTCAGCTCTTTTTGTGGGTTTGACTTTGGTAACTCCAAGTTTTCCCACTTGGAGTCTGTGTCTTCTGCTACACTTTATCGTTTACGTAAACACTATTTGTCTTTGTTTACGTTTATTTGTTTACATTGTGTCGCGTGTGTTCTATTGACAAACATCCTTTTACACTCCCCCCCCCCCCTATGTAGAGATTCACTTCTTTTGACAAACATTACAATATTTATTTGAAATGGATATACTAGATGCCTTTAGGGAAACTGATTGACTTACCGAATGTTTAGTTTTATTACAGCTCTGAACATTTCTCCATGGTGTTAAGGGTGGATATTCATTCATGTACTGTTTGAGTTTATTGTTCTCATCATAAAGGTTAATATCTTCTTGTAGAAGTTGCATAATCTTTTTTTAAGCAACTTCATTAGTTAATTGGATACACATAGCACAAGGACCAAGACCGTAGTCCTTTATTTGTATGGGGACTTAATACTGAGAGCATAACATGATAATTACTCAACCACTATACGCCACACACAAAACGATTTGCAGATAAGTCCGTGAATAATCACATAAAAGGAACAAAACCCAGACACAAAATACAATGGTGAAAGGTAAATAATTTACAATGAATTGCATGGTACGTGCACAAGACAGCTGTTGTTGCTTTTCTCTATTATTTTGCAACAATAGCAAGTGTGTTACCAGAATTTAATATCATATACATTGTGTTTCTAAGTCATGGTGAAGAGCAGTGGAGTAACTAGTTTAACTGCACCATGAATCGATAATCGATTTAGGCCTACCCACCCCGTTTCTCACGCATTTCAGCTGCCCCGTTATATATATATATAAAACAGTATAGGGGCTCCATAGTCTAGTGGTTAGAACGTTGGACTCATGTCCGCGTGGTCCCGGGTTCAATCCCCGGCTGGAGTCCCACTTTTCGGCGTCCACCCAGCGCCGTAAGGCAAACTGGGGAGTCACGTGAATAAAGACGTGACGACCACTTGGTCTAGAAAACCCCTGATACGCCTGTTCGTGGTCAGGTAGCGCGCAGTGCTGACCACACAGCCGCCACTCAGGTGGACGCAGTTCCACCAACCGCGGACAGATGGCGTTGGGGCAGGCTCAGGGCCTATCGGCCTGTCACGCCAGTGCTTATTAATTATTATTATTTTATACAAACAATATGCAAAGCTATTGTTACTAAGTAACCAAAATTTTTACTTAGTTTTTTCCTAAGTTATCACTACATGCTTACTTAATATGAGTAATGTAAATAGAAAATAAAATTAAAAATGGTTTACTATATTTAATTCAATAAAATAAAAAATAACGATAATAATAATAAAATAAAATAATACAATAATAATAAATCGTAATATAAAACTGTGTGTTTTGATACATGGTAAGCGTTTTGCTATGTGAAAATAAAAATCTGGTCAAAACAGTATTATAAAAGTAACTAATCTATATTATTTTTTAAAAAAGAAAATGTTTGCTGAGAAATGTGTTTTTGAGAGAGAACTAATTCTAGTTCAATTTAATAACTTAAAAAACGCGAAGTCAGGTGTGCAAGGGAGACAAGGTGCGGCAGAAGGGAGCTGGGCGGTGTGAGCCGCGGGAAGTGCGTGGGGCGCAACCCCCGGTTAGCGGTGGGCATACACAAAAGTGCTTTTATTCCCTCTCACAACAGTATGCACTAGGTCATACCGCGTCGGCTATCTTCGCTCATGACCGGCCGCTCCCCTGTCAAGTTAACATACGTGTTTTTAGCTGCTAGTACTGAACTAATAGCAGCTCAATCAGTGAACGCCCGATAAAGGCAGGCGTGGGAAGGGTGATTGGGTAGGCGTGGAGCTCTGAAGGGCGCGATGGTGGTTGGCTGGTTGCAATGACTCATCATGCAAAACTTCCACAAGTAATAATAGTGAATGAGTGATAATATATTGATAAATGGACGAGGAAGTATTTATACATATATACACATATATGAAGCTATAGTGTAAATATTACAAATTAAAGGACGTTGCCTAGCAACGTGATGTAAACAAAATTAAACATTCTAAAAATCAAATATTTTAATAATAATTACAAAAACAAAGACTAACAAGAATATCAACTAGTAAACTATTAACCAGAATGCTGATATGGAAGACGTACATGCTACATTACCAACCGTTATGAAGCTTAGTAGCTAGTATAGGTACCAGGTAAACTCTTAGGAATAAACCAGGTTTACAAGATAAGCAAAAGCCTTCTTACAATCAAGATGCTCCAGCATACAGAAGATACAATACGCAATACCATACTGTTAATTATGCTAGAAATAGACAGATACAGGAAAGAAATCCTCCATATTAAAATGATCATGACAGAAATAGGCAAATAGATAGAAGACTAACTACTAGTACTACTCTGGAGCTTGGGTTCGTCGGTTCAAACCCTGCTCGTGCCATGTGGACTTTGTGGTGGACAAACACCGTGTGCGTGGGTTTTCTGGGGGTTCTCTCACTTTCTTAATTCCACCCATTATCCATCCGGCCTGAGCCAAAAGTTGCCTAAAGGCCGTAAAAAATAAATTCTAATTCGAAACTAGTACTACGCAAATGAACAACAAACGTTACATAATTTACCTATACAATATAACAGCTTGATAATCAAAGGCCAACAGTAAATGATAGAAACGTGTCTGATATTAACAGAAGAGAAACAACTGAACAAAATGGTATAGAAACAACTGCATACTTGGTTGAAACAAAAAAAATCTATAATCTTTGATTGTATGTATTTAGATCAAAGGAAGAAATATTTGAATATTATGCAGTCCCATATATTGGATGTACCAATCACAGTTCTAATAGACACAGGAGCATCTTGTAACGTTCTAAAAAGGGAGATACTAGACAAATTGAAAAATAAATGTCCATCTATAAAATTAGATGTGTGGGGAACTTGAACATACCCGTTTCAGATCATTTAATGGATCAGATACTAAGATTAATGGAAAGTTCACTATCCAATTAGCATTGCACAGTGGGCGAAAACGCAAATATAGCTAAAAAAATATTTTTTCCTTTTTAGTTTTGTTCTTGAAAATATCTTTGTTAATATTCATGACGTCATACTGTCGCAAAGAAGACGTGGTGTTTTTAGGGAGAGTTCAAGTTTCTTTGCACGTTGATGCGCGGCAGTGATGTTATATAGCACTCAAATGCAGATGTTTGGCAGATGGCTGTACTCACTTAAACTTGCTGATGTTGAGTAGAACATTGTTGAACATAATGTCTACGTGATGTTGAGATGGTACGCAATCGTTCTTCGCTATTCAATGCTTAACTGAAACATGAATAATACATCCATGTGGGAACTGACTGTTGATTCTATAAAAGAACAAGTTCAAACAGACCTATGAAACGTGTGTCAAGAGCTGTCACAGTAAAATCAACGGTTATGTGTAGTTTGTCTTCTATACATTGTACTGTAGTAACGTCATAGTGCGGAAAAATATATATGAATATTTCGATGATGATGTAAGGTAACCAAGTTACACACAGAGAGCTCTCGGACGCGCTCCTAAACGAAATAGAGACAAAACGGTCACTTCAATCATTTGCCACTCCGATATTAGGTTTAGATGCGTGTGTGCGCGCGTAAAACAGTTTAGTGTTTTCTGTCGAAGTTTTACAAACAGTTGAAACAAAGCGGAAGGAGACGTGGCTCTTTTGTTACTAAATATGAGGAGTTGCTTCGAAGGACTTTGTCTGCCTCAAAAAGTGAAGAAATACATAATTCCCAGTGCAAGGAATACGTGATCCTTCATCGTTCTACTGGTATTTACTCCAGTCTTGTATGTTTCTGAAGACCTCTTACATCTTCAGTTTTATATGATTTTATTACTTTAGTTTTAGTATTTTATCCAAATAACAGCCAAGTTTAGACGTGACAAAGATAAGGGGCTTTCCCTGTATCGGGACCGGCGTAAGCCATAGTGCTGTTACTGCTCATTAAACTCATTTTATCTTATCTTACGTGATCTTTCAACATCGAGAGGAAGACCGACAAAGCCATTTGAAGTATGTTCAGACAGGGACAAACATGTGAAAATTCCTGGATTTGTAACATTGCACACAGAATAGAAAATTGTTTTCCCAGTGCGGTATTCACTTCGCCTTTCAGGAAGATGAGATGTTGCACAATTAGTGAAGGAGATCAGATAACCAACACCTACCAGAAGAAGGAAGTAAAGAAGGCATATATGTCTCCTAGATTACCAGCCCTACACAGCGGAAGAAGCGCTTGCGTTTGTTGTCAAGGATCACCTTTCAAAATCGCAATAGATCTCCACAAGAAGGTGGGTTAATTAACAAAAAAATCCAGTATATTCCCTTCATATGATGCAGTTAAGAAACAGAAATTAGAATGTTATTCCAACTGCGAACGTGTAAGTATTACAGAATCATCAGCAGAGATCAAGTTGCAAGCCCTACTACGATTCATCGAGTTGCCCAAGTCCTAAAGGTGTCTTGAAAGAAAACGTTACAGCTAGTGTTTTATTACACATGGTTTTCAAAGGGGTCTAGATGGTAGCAATGCGAAAAATGAGTATAAGCAAAGTTTCGAATCATCTGACTTTCATAGTGATGTTTCAATATTTGTAATCGTATTGGTGACCTTACTGCTATACAGAATACAAGATTCAGGGAAATGTATAATATTGTAACAAAATTCTCCGCCGTCTTTGACATTTTGTCGGCCAATGAAATTAATTATGGAATGAAAACAGAGGCTCTAGTTGAAAGGAAACCTGAACGTATAAAGAATAAAAACTAAGTCACTGGTACTTCCAGAATCATCATAGATAGGGAGGAATCTCAAGTGTATTCTCATTTTAAATGACAATAGTGGATGGTAAAGTGCGCGCCAGATCGACAGCCATGCGATACCAGCGACGAAAGTGAGATGGATTTCAGTGATACTGATAGTTCGGGTGATTCGTAATAAATATAATTCCTTTACACCTATGTATGCGTTGTGTAGTAAATCGTTGTGTTTAGTGACATCCAATTTTAATCAGTTATTCATTAGAAAGGATATTTTGAAGTTGAATTAAATAGCGTACTTGATGGCAGTTACATTATACCATAAGTGACATTCTCTGCTGTTACCCTTTCGTTAGCTTTTCTTTCAGTAGCACAAATTATTTGCCCATTTTCTTATCACCCTGTATATATGTAGTATTCATGTATGTCTATTTATATGTGTATATGCCGGCCGAGCGGTCTGCGGCGGTAGGCCATCGGCTTGAAGGTCCCGGGTTCGAGTCCCGACAGGTGCATGGGTATGGATTTTAATAGCTAAAGGCGAATCATGACGGGCCGAAGTCCAAAGTTACTAGACTGGCCCATATAAAAATAAAGTTTACGAAGTTTTTATATCTGTATATGAATAGATAGTCTCATTTGCATCTAAATATATATACCTGTATTTAACAGTTTATATATCTCAATGAAACATACACTATACAAACGATATTTCACGTACAATATTTTTTTCTGGCTAGGTTAGCGTCTTCGCCCACTGTACATTGGAAGATCAGTTGTTTGAAGTGGAAACATTAATAGTTAAAAAACTATCTTTCGATTTAGTATTAGGACGACATTTCAAGTAGTGAATTCCAGTTATTTAAAGAATGTCATTACTCTGTAACTGGATGAAAACATAACTATTACAGGACCTTTACAAGAAAATTATAAACCTACAATACATACAGAAGAAGGTGAAAGATTTATGTAATAGCTACTGAAGAAAGAAATCAATTAAGAAACTTAAACTTAACTAATATAATTAATGACAGTGATGAAGGTAACCAGAATTTAACAAAACAAATAAAATAAAAAAAAACTGAAATTCAAGAAAAGCTAGAAAATTAAGACGACTAGTAAAAAATCTTCAAACAACAATAATAAATCCTTAATTAGTAATTTATATAGATGATGTACAAGTCAAAACAACTCAACAGTAAACAATAAAAAAAAATAAAAAAATAAAATAAAAAAAAAAACAATAGAAAGACAAAAATAAATCAGAAGAAATAAGTATTTTCAGAAGAAAAGAAATGACACTTTCATACAAAAAGTCAAATACTGCCTGTTTTACTAAGTTTAATTTTGGCCACGGCAATGAAAATAATCACCGTAGAGGTAAGAAACAATTATAACGAAGAATATTAGATATTTAAACATGGACGTAACGGAAGTAACTCAAAAGAAAGAACAAATGATTAAAACAAACAAACAAAAAGGTGGAAACAGTTCAAGGAAAGTATCAAAATAAAAGATGGCCTTCAAAAACAAGAATGGGCGAGGAACAAATAAAGTAGGAAAACAATATCCAAAATCTAGGAAAACAAATGCTCCAGGAACAAGATTCCTAACACGTTTAGTAAGAATTCTTTACAATTAGATTTTACAAATTCTAATAAACCAAATGCTAAAGGAAACTTTCCTAATTCTAGTAAGTTCTGATTATGAAAAGATATCTATATGGAATGCACCATACAAAAGCCAATACTATAAGACAAAATACAATCGTTAAGCATAAAAGGAATTTTCAGATTCAAACATATAGTTAAGGAATTATCTATAGAAGAAAAGCTCAGAACTTTAGAACACAAGATTTCTCGGCTAGATATATATTTGAAATATTACAAAGTACAGCATTTTTGTACTTGGAAAGCAGTAAATAAGTATATCGAAGTATTACAAAATGGGTTAGAACTTTTGAAACTTACATGTGATACAACATAATAGAACATGGTTGAACAAAGTTTGATTCCAGTTAAAGGAAAGAATGATATTCCTGATTCTGAACTGATTGCAGATCCAATGTCTCAGCAAGTATCTTCAGAAGAAATCATGGAAACCAATTTTATAAATGACTTACGAGTACAGCAAATATATAATGGTTTAGTAACTGGAACTGATACTTTACCAGTAGCGGCCCGTGACATAGAAAGCAGGTGAGGCACTGAAAGAAGTAACATTACACAAACCAGAACTTCACTGGATATTAATATTCTGTTTATTTAGGTATATAATTTGTATTGATAATTGATATGACATGATTTTTAGAGCTAGCTAGTCTGAATTTGTGTCATGACATGTATAGGCAAGAATGAGCTACGAGAAGATGGGTGAGGAAGTAATGATTAGAATCTCTCTTCACTTTTAATATCTACAAAGGTTCACTTAGTAGGGCTGAGGGCAAACACAGTAAAACGCCAGTCGTAACGGCGATTTACTTCGTAGCAGAGTTTAGTCTGCCGTTCCGGAACAACGTCCTGCGGGTTTGATACTAAATTCTGGGATATGTTTTGGGCCACTTTTCTTTTGTTCTTGATTTGCACTGTATGATTTCGGAAAAATCTTACCGAGTGGCTGTAGCTCATTTGCTAGAGCGTTGACTTCGCATTGGGGACATCCTGAGTTTGATACCAGAGGCCGACTCTGATTTCGGATGTTTCAGGGATTTCCTCATTCATACCAAACATATGCCAGGATTGTATCTTCAACTTACCCCCTTTCCGAATTGGCATTTTATGCTCCGTTACGTACCCTTGCTCCGTCGGATGCACCGCCGATGGTTATTCGAATTCCCCCTTCGACGAAGCATTGAAGTGAACGGAGCAACGGAGGACCAGATGATCACTTGACCCTCTGTTCGGTTGCGCTTCTGCCATGTTGAAAAGAAAAAAGAGCGGGATATTGCATGCTAAAATTTCTTCTTTACTTGGGAGTTGGGACAAATGTGTAGAAATGATCACGTGTTGCAAGTTTAAAATGAACGACCGTACCGAAATATTTGAATTTAAGTTTTTTAATAGTTTAAGATTTGATATTGTACCATGTTTTGAATGATATATCTTCATGATCATTGAATAATTTTAACTTCGCAATGTGAAAATATTGTTGATTGGATTTCCCCAATGGGTTTCCATGTAGATATTAATAGATGAGAGGGTAAGATATGAGTAGTTTACGAATACTAAGATTAAGAACTCTTATAAATATTTGAAGTGTTTTTTAAAACTTCAAATGCGTAACGCTGTCAAGGCTTACGACTTAGGTGGTTATTCATAGGTCCTGGTATAGCATTATTTAGTGATTCATAGTTCATGAGACGCACTTATCTTGCAAAAAGTTCCAGAGTAACCTTGCAGAATTGTGACCATCCTTCGAATAGCTATCAATCTTCATCTGTTGTTATTTAATATATGCCGAATACCTACAAGTATGGGAATTCTACGCCTACCTCTATGTTCATCCTTGTGTCTTTTTGCCTTATTCATTTCGCATCAAACTACCTTGACTTCGCATTGCCCAATACTCTCACATTACGCGCGGAGGGTTTTCAGCTGTTTCCAGACTTGGGTGACATCTGTAGTTAAAAGTTTAAACACTTATTTAATTCGAATAAGTGTGCATAACGGAAGTGAACGGGACATAACATAACTGAAGTGAACGGGACATAGCATAACGGAACGGAACGGAGGACAATTGAATTCGGAAAGGGGGTTAGATCTTACCTGACTTTTCGCATCATTTCCACTTTTCTATCCCAGCCTGATTCATAGATGCCTAAAGGCTATCAATAAATTCAGTTCCTTAAAGTGTTGCTTAGGACACGTAAAATCAATCATAACTAAATATAATTTGAAAACACATCATTTGAGCTTGTAATTTATTTATGGCCTTTAGGCAACTTTGGCTTAGGTCTAAAAATACTTCATATTGGGAATGTAACATCTACATAAACATACTACGTATGTGAAAAATATAAGTGAAAAAATCTTCATGTGGTCGAAAAGTTACAAAAATGTACTTCCATAAAAATTAAACTGAAAATGCTAAAACAAAAATGAAAATTAATCAATTTGTCACGTTATTTGAAGAGATCAATTCGTCGATCCTTGCATCTTACATACCTTGTGATGACATAATCATACCAGAATGGTTGTTTCATTAATTGCAAAAGCAATTCCTTTTCAATTGAAATGGTTGACATCGCAGTTAATCTGTCTTGGGTCATTGTTGTTCTTGTTTGGGTTTTAATTCTGTTCAAACAAGAGAAGCTTCTCTCAACAGAAGCACTCGTTGCTGGAGTAGTTGCAGTGAGAGCGAACAGTTTGTAGGCCTCAGGGATTACGTCACGTATTTCGTCGTCAGCTATACGTTTTAACAAAGTAGACAATTCAATGTTTTGAAAGATGTCCCTGTTAAATACTCTTTCAAGTTCGGTGCGTAAATAGGCAGTGTTAAAATAGGATCCATATGTTAAAATCAACGATTGCAATGCACCGGTTGGGAAGTTAGTGGCGTAAGTGGTGAATCGACTTGTATCTGCCAGCTGCAAAAACTCCAGTTTATCCAGATCTGAGAACCTAAGTTTCAGTTGATTTTTCACTGTGCCAATTATCTGAAAGAATATTTGTCTGTGCTTCAAAGATTTACTTTGTATCTCACTGTCACTGTGTGTGCTGTATTTCTCAGGCTACCACTACCTACGCTTTCCTTTATCGGCGTTTCTAAGCTTGTCTAGAATTTGGATACACTGTTGTACTTCCTTTATACACAATTGTATATCAGAAAGGTTTTTTTTTTTTTTTTTTTTTTTTAAGGGAATTATACAGAGGAAGAAGTTTTTTACAAAAATATCACTAAAAATGAGAAGAAAAACAAATTCAAAATCTTCCAGCTTTCTCTTAAACCCTTCCGCTTGCCGAATCGCTTTTTCATTTGTTTCGAGACGAATTATTTCGCTAAACACGTCAGATAACTTCGTTCTCTCGTTAAGATTATTGACAATATATTTGAATTTCATCTTATTTCAGTGTGAGTTGACACTCGCTTACCCACAATGCGTTCTGTAACAGATGATCGTTTCGATGATTTCTGAAAGAAACCTGGTATACCCTGAAGTGTCGAGAAAAATAATTTAGCAGCATAAATGTTTTTCCAACTCTGTTGTAGCACTAAATTTAATCGATGCGCAAAACAGTGAGTGAAGATTGTTTGAGGAGCAAACTCGCGCATGCGAACTTGGAGACCACTAATTTCTCCTGACAGAACACTGGCACCATCATATGTTTGCGCCTCGAGTTTTGGCCTGAAATCATATTTATTAAGAAGTCTGACAAGCAAATCGTACATCACATCAGCAGATCTATCTTCACCGAGCTCATGAAAACCTAAAAAATGTTCTTGAATTTTATCTTCTAAGTCTACAAATCTTAACAACAACTGAACACTGCGCTTTGTTGGCTTTGTCCGTTGTTTCGTCCACCTGACATGAAAATAACCTAGTTTTCTCTATTTCCTGAACAGCGTTGGCCAACACTTCACCTATACACTCTATTAACTCATTTTGTGTATTCTTTGATACGCTATTCAAACGATCCAGAGTTTCCCAATGGGGTTTTAATTCATCGTTACAGCTCAACATCAGTTCGGAAACTTCTTTGAAGTTACCCCGATTTAAAGAATCCCTTGACTCATGGTGACCACGAAACGGCAGTTCTTGTTTACACAAAACACACGTCAAGTCAATTAACTTCTTAAACATTTCTCTGTTCTCATAAACATTATTGTTGAACTCTAGTTTCCTTCGCTTTTCATGTTCATGAGTTGTTCTAATATGGTTGCAGCTTCTTTACTAATTTGTTTCAATCCGATGAAATTGTTAATGTGTTCTTTAGATTAGAATGCATTTCCACACCTCGTGACAAAATTTTCAAATCAAAATATCCCTCACAACACCAAAAATTTTTCTTCACGCTCAGTAATACACAGGACCAACAAAATAATTTACCTATTGTAACACTGCCACATAACCACTTGTGAACATCATACCACGATTTCTTAAAAGTCCTGCTCTTTTTCCCGTCAGCCTGTATTACGGATAAATCTGGAGTGGGACGTCCTTTATTGAGGATTTGTCGCTGTTCCACCTCATTTCGTCTCGAAAACTACGTGTTCAAGAGAGAAACAATAACATCAGAACTATTCATGTTCTAAATGCCAAGTTAATATATAAAAATATCAACACATACCGAAACAGCACAGAGAAACAGCACGTGAAAAAAAAAAAAAAAGAAGTATAAACTTATGAAAAAGAAAACCACACTTTTCGAAGACACTTCGCGAACAGACCAGTGAGACGACACAAAACAAAGCAATAAAATCATGGTTGGCATCACTATTCGTGTATTTTCTGTTTTATAAATTCCCATTTCGAAAAAGTTACATTTTATTCTCTACGCTACCACGTACCTACTACAAATTCTAAATATAATTTAACATGAAATGCGAACTTTAGGAACCTCGCTAAGTCAAACACGATTGATTGTGTATATAACTTTAACTTGTTAAAGCAACATGCGCGATTACAGATTTTGCTGGAGGTTTTGCCAACACACTCCCATTCTTAAACACGTGTGCAAACAGTTCAGCACACATTTTCCACGAATTGTGCTTCGTATAACACTCAACAATGAACACGCGCTGTTTTATCGTTAGCACCTTTTGTATTGCATTCAACTGATCACTTTCGGCGTCGGAAAGTGGCGCCCCCATCGCCCAGTCAGTTTTACTGGCTGCAATCAGCCCTGGCAGCTGCTAACATCGTTGCTGCCTATGGGAAGTCCAACAGCAGGGCCAAAGTGCTTCTCTGTTGAGCATTTTTACTTCCCACTTGCGTAGGGGATTGGCGACCTCATCGCAGGCCTACGGACCGCAACGTGATGAAACCATCACATAGCCCGAGCAGCAGACCATCGCTACTCGTATACGGCGTAGGGAATTGGCGACCCCATCGTCCGGCCGGTTTATGCTGGTTGCAATCAGCCTAAAATGGCGTAGGGAATTGGCGACCCCATCGTCCAGCTGGCTTTTGCTGGCTGCAATCAGCCCTCGCAGCTAAACATCTATGCT
>JAGDQP010005466.1:0-23602 GCA_022664845.1 Lepisma saccharinum | reverse complement strand
GAACCAAGTTCATCTTTGGCTTCAGACATGATTCAGGACCACTTAATGGATATAGATTTTAATCTCGTGGGCAGGAAAGGGAAACCTAGTTATAAACCTAAACTTAAACGGTAATATTTTACTTGTTTTCGCAGAGATTTTTATGATTACCGTTTATTTTATATGATTATGCTCCTTAGCTGTTAACTTTTATAGGTCTTTTTGTTTTACCTTGCGAAGGGCCATTTACAGGCTTTCTTGTTATACTGGCCATTTACACCAGTTGGCTGATTGTGAAAACCTTTTACATCTTCATCTTTTATCTTTTTATATTATTTTAATTAACAGCTAAATTTTGACATGACCAAGATAAGGGGCTTCCCCCGTATCGGGACGGGCGTAAGCCATAGTGCTGTTACCGCCCATAAAATTAATTTTATCTTATCTTTATCTTATCAGCTGATCACTAAACACGTCTGCACCTCTCATTTAAACAACTGGTTGCGTGCATTCTTCTCTCACGCTCAATTGTGTCTGTCCCAATTTCTAATATTTTTGCTCTTTAGATTATGTTTTCACGAAATTCCGAATTTACTTTCCCGGGACAGTTTTGTTTTGGCCATCCTATACATACACAGGGTGAGTCAGAAATACGGCTACACGTTTCATTGTACAGGATTATAGATACAGATACAATACCATTTGAAAGGCAATGTCTCAAACTCTCAAACTAACGATAAACAATGATACAACAATATCGAGTCACTTAATTCCCTCAAAGTGCCGTTTGCAACACAGCATAATCGACAATATTTTGTAAACTCACACTTTACTTTCTGATACATGGACATCGGAATATCACGAATTTCTTTTTCAATTGTTGTTTTCAGCATGTCAGTGTCGAACGGTTTTCAAGCGTACACCTTCTCCTTCAAATATCCCTACAGCCAATAGTCACAGGGCGTGAGATAAGGGGAGCCTACGGGCATCTCCTTCGCACCCATCTGTTTGGCAATTCGCGATTTAGAATTTTTCTCATCACAGTAGCATAATAAGGGGGTGCAACATCATGCTGGGATAAGCACTGTTCGTGTTGAACACTTTTCATCACTGGCATAACCAGTTCATTAAGGATTGTACAGTACCGATCACCATCAACAGTTTCGTTTAGGATTCGCATTCCTAACGATCCTTTCCATCCGTTCATTGCCCATCAAACTATGATTGACCCACGGTTTGAACGTTTCTCTGCAATAATTTTCTAATTTTATCTCGCATAATAATGACATTCTGGCGATTAACATTTCCGTTAACGTTGAACACAGCTTTATCATAAAAAAGTAATTTCTGAAACCAACGTTTGTCGTTTTCATCCCTTAAAACCCATTCACAGAGTTCCAACCGCCTGTCAGTGCCATCCTCATTCAGTTCGTGAACACCTCGTCATGAAGGTTCCTTTATTTCTCCCGTTTCAAAACACGAGACATACTGGATTCGGTCGATCTTAACTCTCGCGCTGCTTAACGAGTCGATTTCTGTGAGCGTCTTTTGAAGACTTCCATAATCCTACCTACTGTTGCTGCATCAGTGCTACTGCGAAGCCTTACAGGAGGTTTCCCTTTACGAATACTTTCTGTTGTCATCAGTCGTTTTCTCCATTTCCCTACAGTTGACGACAATAATGTTACGTGAAAATCACGCCTTGCCAGTCTCACGGCCTCACGAACATTATTTGTACGCAATCGCCCATGCTGCAACGTTGACTCCTGCTGCATTCTTAGCGCCATTTTGGCTAGTGACGTCAATTGAGGCACGTGACTTACCTGAAATAACAAAATTTCAAGTTTAATGTACCATCTACAATACACAGTAACATACTACATTTAATTTAAACGTGTAGCCATTTTTCTCTCTATATATATGTTCTTATACATTGTATTAATGTTTTCCTTTCAGATAGCAGCTTACGATATAGATGGAACTATAATCGTAACAAAATCTGGAAGAGTGTTCGCCAAGGATAATGATGATTGGATGATAGCTTTTAATGCCGTACAACCTACGCTTCAGCGTCTTTGGAAAGAAGGCTATAAAATCGTGTTCTTTACAAATCAAGCTGGTATAGCCAATGGGAAAGTTAAACCTGAAGACTTTAAATCGAAAGTGGAGTTAATTTTGAAACGAGTCGGTGTACCTGTGCAGGTATTAGTCAGTACGGGTAAAGGTGTTTATCGAAAACCAGCTCCTGGAATGTGGAATATATTAGTAGAAAAGGTAAGAAGGCATGTCTTTAAAGATAATTGGCATAACTATGGCATTAAATGAAAAATGACTTAGATTTATTTTGAAACTGAATTTAGAAGCAGAAGCGAATTTCACAATTTTGATATCCGGTTACTGAAACAACGTATTTATAATTGACTTTCCCTCAGCCATTGAAACTGCAGCGCTTCCATTTTCTTCCTTCCTGTTTCGCGCATATAGTAAAGGTATTTACTTGGCGCCCTGTAGTCGTGGAAAGGTCTGAAAATCAAGTTCATCAGTATTTACAACTGCCGTGCAACCACTGATTTGACTGTTAATGTATCTGAAGAATTCTAATTTTTATCATCAATTGTAGAACTTATTGCAGTCTCCACATATGTTTAATGGCCCGAAATCTAGCTGAAACTAACTATAAATCTAACCTAAATATTGCCCCAACTAAACCTATATTAAGTTAGCTTTCTCATACATCATCTGAAGTCTTCACTCATAAGTAGTAGCTGTAAGTGTTCTTCTGCAATAAATAACATCAATAACTAAAACAAACGCATAAACCACAACAGTTGATGTTGCTTCCACTATCCTTAATTATACCATATTTGTTAAGTTCTAATAATACAATTAGTACATCTCTAGTACTAAACTCAGATTGAAGATTTATTCATAATAACTTTCAGTAGGTTTGCTACACAAAAGCCAACAACATTTATCCCAACTCTATTTGTCCACTTAATATCTGTATTTCAACCATAACAATATACACATTACGTATATTACTTAAACAGTACCTTTAAAGATAAATAGTTTTTATGCGATATCTTTACGAATAGTGCCTATTGACATAAGTTAAACATCTTTAGCCCAATTATATACAGCAATTTTTGCCGTTCCCTTTAAAAGAGAACTTAAGCATATCTAACAAAATTAATCCCAAAACTTCAGGTTTATTATTCTCTAAAACCAACCAAGGCAATGAACGCCTGTAACCTTCACTTACTGTTCCACACCCTTCATCTTTCATACTAGCAAATATCACATTTCTAGGTTTCAGAAAGTCAGGTAAATCCGACACGTTTCCAGATTCTCTGTCTTCATCTGTGATGCTTCTCGTTTCCTTTTTATTTTCTACTGTGAAGGAACGTATCAAGTCAACCAAATCATCCTCGGGACCTAATCATATAATTTCTTTCCATTTCTATTTCTTTATTTTCGTCTGTTTTTCAACTTCTTTCTTGTTAGGATGTACGAATGACAATTTACCACTCTGCACTATTTTATCTGTCTAGTAGATTAAACTCATGCATTGGCTTAGGCTCATCTAGTAAATTAGGTTTATTTCTTGTAATTTCCCTATCCGAAACCTGAGACATCATCTCTGTTTCTAACAAGGAATGCAACTCCATGTCTCTGTTTTTTTTTTTCCTTTAGCGAAACAGATCGTACCTCAGAAGTTATTATCTTCTTAATTAAGAGCAACTCTCTAGACATGTTTAATTCCCTTTTCTCTTTGTCACTACTAACGTTTTCTTCTGTATTCTTTAAAATGTCACCTTCTTCTCCCTGACAGTCTACTGAGAACTATCACCAGTAAACACAGATGTCTGAATAGATTTGTCTTCTAATCCAATCTCTTCATTTACCAACGTGTCTTCTTGCTTACTACTATTTTTTGATGGTCTTGCATAGTGGAGATTCCTTTCGTTAGATTTTTTTTTTTAACTGCAAGATAAGTTGTATCATCTGTATAACGTTTGAAAAGAAAAGTTCCTCCCTATCCAGGAACATCTTCCTTATGTCCCTATACTATTTGATCATTTGTTCTTCGTATTTTTCTTCCAGAGCCTTGGTTGTCATGTTATTGATTTTATCAGAACTTTCTTGTATCGGCAGAACATCATTAATGACATTTGTTTGTGAATACTTAAATCTTCCGTCGTCTCTGGTTGCTGCCGCAGTTCTGTGACCATGACTTGTGATTTTCTAAAGCAATATTTCGTCTGCAGGCTTTAGATCTACTTAAGTGTCCCTTTTAAGTTACAGGCAAAACAAACGGCGTTAAACGCCGGACAAGATTTAATTGGATGTTTACTAGTCACCTCCAACAGACTGATTTGATTTGATTTTTCTTCTCATAAGTTTCTTTTCGTTGTTTTGCATTTACTGAAGCTGCTTACGATACATATCGAACATTTTTAGCATCGATTTATTTTTCCTGATGACAGGAATGTAGTATCACGTTCAGCCTGCTCAATATATAGAGTTATATCTACCGCTCTACTAAATGTTAACTCTCGTTCAGAAAGCATTCTACGTCTGATATTTTCGTTGAAAATTCCACAAATCTGTTGATCCCTCAACATCATTTCAGTGAGTGAACCATACTGGCAATCTACCACGTGACGTTTAAGTTTCCTTACATATACAAAGTTCCCTCCGCTCCCAATCTTCTTACCCAGTACCACCCCAGCCTTCAGGCCCTCCAAAAGCTCCTCAAACTGGCACACCCCATACTCACTGCGTCATCTGAAACTGAAAGAGTTTTCCCGTCGTGTCTCAAAATAGTCTACCGCAGACCTCCGAATCTCAACACGATTCTCACCAGAACTGGACCAATCCCACCCCATCCCTCCAAACCTAGCAAGTGCAATGGACCCCGCTGCAAAACCTGTCTTATTTTTGATCCGAGTCTTTTCTGCGTAAATCCTGTCACTCATAAGACGTACTCTTTCAGACACTCCGGTAGTTGCATATCTTCCAACCTCGTTTATCTCCTACTCTTTAACCTATGTTCCGCCTTCTACATTGGTGAAACTCAAACTCCTCTAACATTCAGCATCAACAACCATTGCCACTCCTCCAAATCTCAACTTCCGCACCTCCCCATACCGGAACACACTTCTTATTCCGGCTGCCACCTTTGACGAAACCTTTCGAGTCAGAATCCTGAAAGTCCTGAACCCTGACTCACCTGCCACAGTAAGAAAGAGATGGCAACAGACTACATCTCCACCCTTTCCGCCAACCATGAACCCGGCATCAACTGTCTGTAACTCCTTGCAACGCAGTGCCGTCTTCTTCTTCCTTTCTCTTCCTTGTTCCATCTCTAGTTACACTTTTATTTCTATCTTTCTATATTGTTTCTTTGTTTTCCCCTTCCTCTTCATTATTATTATTATTTCCTTCCTCCCCTCCGATTCTTTATCCTCTTATTTCTTCAGGTAGCCCCTTACCTGCTCTTAGTAACCCTTGCACTTTCTTCTCCACTTGGCGTTTTCTCCGACGCATCTAGTAATTTTCCCGCCTCCATAATCTGTCCACACTGACACCCTGCTTCATTGGCAATATGGCGTTTTCTTAATACCACTCCCGCACCTGTCCACTCTGTCCATTTTCCTTCCTACCATTTTGTCAAGATTTCACTATGTAAGTATCCTTTTATTCTGCCTTGTTTACCATCTTAAATATATATATGTGTGTATATATATATATTATGGCCTTTAAGCATCGTAGGCTCAGGCCGGGATAGAGTGGGCAGAGTATATTGAAAAGTATACGCCCATGGCGTATTTTGTAGGTACAATCCCAGCATTTGCCTGGTGTGACTGAAGAAAACCATGGAGAACCTCAGTCAGGATGGTCGGTCGCTGGGATCAATCCCAGGACCTTCCGAATGCCAAGCCAACGCTCTACCACTGAACCACGACCGCTCGGTGAGTTCCCTTATATATTCTGATATTAATTGCTAAGGTTTTTGCTGTAATTAGTGAAATTTACATCTTGCCACTTTCTCGTTAACATGCTTGGAAGACAAGTTGAATAGGGCTCTAGATATTTCATACTCAATACCGTTTCTGGAGCTACGGCATTGTGTAGAGCCTCATAAGCTGAAGCACCTATCATCGAAACTAAAATACAAGTTTTTCTACTTTCTTCTATTTTGTGTGTCATGCAATAACACTCAGATCTATTCAAATACATCTACACATTTCCAAGCTCTGAATCATACGGTTCCAATGCTAGTGATATTGAGCAGAATTACTTTGCGCTGCGCCAAGTGATGTATCTGAAGAATTTTAATCTTTATCAATCAATTGTACAAGGGGTGTTCAAATGAAAAGGTACGAAACGACACTGTGGGTATAATCGAAGTCTTTATTCAAAAGTTATCGCCAGTGGCATGAGCACAACTATCCCATTGTTTCACAAGCCGAAGGATACCCTGTTCCCAGAATTCTTGTGGCTGTGACAGCAGCCAGTCCTCCACTGTGTCCTTCAGTTCGTCGTCCGAGTTGAATCGCTTCCCTTTGAGATGTTTTTTTAACGGACCAAACAGATGGAAGTCTTAGGGCGAAATGTCCGAGCTGTAGGGTGGATGCTCAAGCTGCTCCCACTTGAACTTGTCCAGTACACTTTGTGTGACCCTGGAGACGTGTGGATGAGCGTTATCGTGGAGCAGAATCACTCCGTCCGTGAGCAGCCCAGGCCATTTGCTCTTGATGGAGTTGCGTAGGCTACGGAGTGTCTCACAGTACACGTCACTGTTAATGGTTTTTTCGTGCTCGAGGAATTCGATGAGTATCAGACCTCGGACGTCGAAAAAGACGGTGAGCATCACCTTACCTGCTGAGGGCACAGCTTTGAATTTTTTAAGAGGAGGTGACGACGCATGCTTCCATTGCATGCTGTTTCGCTTTGTCTCTGGCCCGAAGTTATGGCACCAGCTCTCGTCACCGGCGACGATCCGCTCCAGGAATATGATACCGGAACAGGTGTTGCAGTGCTAGCCCCTACGCAGTTCCTTTTGCGGTTCGCTGAGCATCTTCGGAATCCACTGCGCGCACACCTTCCGGTAATCCAACCGGTCGTGCACAATTGTCCACACTGTTCCAACGCTGACCCCCACCATCACTGTCAACATTCGCATTGTGATACTCCTATCACTTCTCACCAGGTCGTTCACCTTGTCGATAAGTACGACCGTGTTTGCCTGGCCTTGTCTCGGGTCATCACTCAAATTCTCCCGGCCTTCACGAAAACGGGCACTCCACTTTCTCACTGACTTGTCGGACACAGTCTCCCCCGTATATGGCCACCATCCGGCGATGATTATCGGCCGGTTTAACCCCTTCCACAGTCAGAAATCTGATAACACCTCGCTGCTCCTCAATCGTCGAATCGTTCATTGTAAACGCCCTGATTTGCGCACAACCACGCCGGACACTACATTCTCTTCCCTAGATGTCGCACTACTTTATCCCAAAGCGCTATATTCATATTTCAACCGGTTTGGTTTTTACGACGTTTCGTACCTTTTCATTTGAACACCCCTTGTAGATTTTACTGTATTCTTCAGATGTATTTAATGGGCCGAAATCTAGCCTAAACTAACTAAATCTAACCTAATGGTTGACGAACTAAATCTATATTAAGTTAGCTGTTTCATACACCATCTGAAGTCTTCACTAATAGGTAGGTAGGTATTCTAATATAAATATCCTCAGTAGCTAAAACGAACGCATAAACCACAACAGTTGATGTTGCTTCCACTATTCGTAATTATACCATATTTTCTACGTTCTCATAATATAATTAATACATCTCTAGTACTAAAATCAAAGTAAAGATTTATTCATAATAACTTTCAGTAGGTTTGATACACAAAAGCCATAAACATTTATCCCAATCCTGTTTGTCCGCTTAATATCTTTCTTTATTTCAACCATAACAATATGCACATTACATATTACTTAAACAATATCTTTAAAGATAAATAGTTTTTATCCCGCTATCTCTACGCATAGTGCCTATTGACATAAGTTAAATATATTTAGCCAAATTATCCAATTGTGCTGCACAGCAACTGTCCTATAAAAATACATTGTACCATTATAATATATTTATTCTAAATTCCTTTTTTTTCTAACGTGGATAACCAATTATGAGAGAAGAAAGTGTTACGTTGATTTTTCTTTATTTGTCTTACTCCAGCTGGATTGTGCCTTCCATTCTTAGTAGGTATAAAAACATTAGTGGTTAGTTAGATACCTACGTTTATTTATTTATTTACTGTTTTACCTCAGTGGCAACGAAGTTGCATAAGATATAGTCAGACAATTCTGTATAAGAAATAATATATGTATGCATTTTACCAATATAATAATATCTGGTGTAGTAAAAAGTAATCCATTATTTTGCCAATAGATGGCTTCAGTGATCTGTATCTCGCGTTGTATAAGTCCGATCGGGTTCAACGAGATGGCGTTCAAACGATGAGATTGCGTACTACAAACACTGTTCAGATAGTTGTGATGAGTTGACTCAGTGTTGTGTGAGCGCGCGTCAAAATGGACACTAGCAAAGAGAAAATACGCTATATTTTATAGTTTTTCTTCGATAAAGGCGAAAACGCAAGCCAGGTGGCTGCAAATGTGAATAGTGTTTATGGTCCTGATACTGTAACAGCCAATCACGCGCAATTTTGGTTTCGTCGATTCCGTTCCGGTAATTTTGACGTCAAAGATGTACCACGCACTGGAAGGTCAAGTGTCGAAAATGTCGATAAAATCATGGACATTGTCGCGTCCGACCGTCATGTAAGCACTGTTTCGATTGCCCAAGAGCTAAACATTGCACAAAAAACCGTGTGGAACCATTTGCATAAGGCTGGATACACAAAGAAGCTTGATGTATGGGTGCCACACGAGTTAACGCAAAAAAACCTCATGGACCGAATTTCCATCTGCGAATCGCTGCTGAATCGCAACAAAAGCGACCCATTTCTGAAGCGGTTGGTGACTGGTGATGAAAAGTGGATCACTTACGACAACGTCACGCGAAAACGGTCGTGGTCGAAGCGCGGTGCGCCGGCGCAAACTGTGCCCAAGCCAGGATTGACAGCCAGGAAGGTTTTGCTGTGTGTTTGGTGGGATTGGCAGGGAATTATCTACTATGAGCTGCTCCCCTACGGCCAAACCCTTAACTCGGAACTATACTGTCAACAATTGGACCGTCTGAAGGCAGCAATCGCCCAGAAGCGCCCAGCTTTGGCCAATAGGAGAGGCATTGTGTTCCACCAGGAGACACACAGCGATAGTGACTCGCCAGAAGCTCCGGGAGCTTGGTTGGGAGGTTCTTATGCATCCACCTTATAGTCCGGACCTGGCACCGAGTGATTACCATCTGTTCCTGTCCATGGCGAACACGTTTGCTGGTGAAAAATTCGCTTCAAGAGAGGCTTGTGAAAATCGACTGTCTCAATTTTTTGCCAATAGGGACAAGGGCTTCTATGAGAGAGGCATCATGATATTACCTTCCAAATGGCAACACGTTATCGAACAAAACGGCGCATATGTGACCTAAATCGGATCATTCTAACTATGGTAAGTCAAGCCTTCAATGTCATGCAAAAATAATGGATTACTTTTTACTACACCAGATATATAAAGCATAAAAACAGAAACTACACTTAAATACAACATTATACATGTAAACATAACATGAAAGTCCAATTGGGACAATCGTACACCTTTAAATGCGTACATTTGATAAAAAACTTAAGAGATCAGATTTTTTTTTAAGAACTCCTGAATCTCAATCCATGAATAACCTCCACATTGGATTAAAATGTTTTTTACAATTCGTTTAAAGTTAACAGGAGAAAGATTCCTAATTTCGAATGGAAACATATTATAGAATCTCATACCTTGTATCAAATAAGATTTGTATGTTTTCGTAAGTCTAAATTTTGGTGTTTTAATTAAATTCTTGTTTCTTGTATTATGGTTATGCAGATGAGATCCAGTTACGTATTCGCCTAAGTGCGTCCTTGTGTATACAATAGAATTATAGATATAAGAACAAGGGACAGTTAAAATTTTTAATTTTCTGAAAGATGCTGTGCATGATTCTCTCGTAGGGAGCCCTAGGATTAATCTAATAGCCTTCTTTTGCCAAAGGAAAATCTCCCTCTATCTGGGAGCACCACCCCAAAAAAGAATACCATAGTTAATATGGGATTGATAAAAAGTATGAAAAGCCAGTCTCAGATAGTCTAATGAAATACAGTATTTTAGCTATCTTAATACATAAAAGTTTTTTTTGCCAACTTTTTTTATCACAAAATCGATATGATTATTCCATGGTAAGGTGTTATCTAAATATAACCCTAAGTATTTTATAAATTTGGTAGTATGGGAATTGACGATATCAGTATATAAAGAGAAAACAATATTTTCGGTTTACATTGTATTCAGGATTAACGCATTACATTGTAAACATGTACTAGCGTTATCTAATTCCTTTTTTCTGTCTTCATATAACTGTTCTAGACTATTATTGCTCAATATTTTTGTTGTATCGTCGGCATACCGAACCTTGTGGTACACCTTTTTTAGTAATTCTGGTATCTGAAATAGAACCATTAATCTTTACAATAGATACGACCGAATCAGATCTATCTCTTTATTCAAGATTCCATACATTTGTAGTTTCTTGATAAGTATTGGATGAGACAATGAATCAAGAGCCTTGCTTAAGTCTAGAAAAGAGACGGAAGTTTTCTTCCTTGATTCAAAATTATTGTGAATTACATTAACCACCCTTTCAATAGCATCAAGAGGGCTGAGATGAGAGTTGTTCTAAAGCCAAACTGACAGTCGTTGAGTAATTCGTTCTTCTCGATGTAAGAATGTAGTTGAGCAGATAATAAATATTCAAAGATTTTTGACAATATAGGGACAAGTGCAATAGGTCGAAAGTTAGTAGGGTCGTTCTTGTCACCTTTTTTTGAACCGGGACAATAATAGTATTTTTCAAAATTTCGGGAAATTTACCATTTAATATTGAACCATTAATCAAATCACTCAAAGGCAAAATTATTATGTCAATAATGTGCTTCAGTAGAAAAGAGGATAATCCGTAGATATCCTCGGAGAAATTAGGCTTCAACTTTTTTACTTTAGTATAATACATGAAGGAGATACAGGCTGAAGGCTAAAATTAAGATTTTTTTTTTTTTTTTTTTGGTGAATTAGAGCTAGCATGTGGATTTAAATCTGAGTTGCAATTACCAACAATGGGAGGAATATTTGCAAAATAATTACTAATTCATCAACGGATATTTTTTGTATGGTTAATGTTATTGAATCATACTGTAAGTCTTGATTTTGCTTGTATTTATAGTTTGTTTGTTTTTCTCATTACTAGAAGCTGTATTTTTAAATTATTTCTCTCGGCCCGGGTTCAAATCCCGGCCTGGACACTGGAGACTTTTCTCACAGTGTTCCCATGCCTGGGATTTGTCCATTAATGTCCTAAACGAGCTGGTGACCTTCGTTTTTGGTAAAGTGGGCTCCGAACCACCTCGTTCCATGGACCCGGCGGGAATTGAACCAGTGAATACGTGCACAGTAAGCGAGCGCGTTAACCTCTCGGCTACCCCGAGGTCAACTGATACTTTGACTTGTCATGGGTCACTTACCAAATTCCTTAACATGCTAATGTATGGTATCAAGGCAACATAATTATTTATTGATAGGGAAGGCATAACATCGTGAAAAAGTTCTACGATAGTAACTTTGACTACCAAGTTTAATTAACTTTTATTTTAATGTGAAACGCTGAAAAATCCTGTATTTTAGGCATTTTGTTCTAAAATCATTTGTCCCACAAGACACTTTAAAAAAATAAAAATAAAATAAATAGGACATTTCCCACGATCTGACAACACTGAAATAAAGGAAATTCCCTATTCGGGATAGTCTCATTAGTCCTCCTGAGCATGATCCGCGCAGCCTTCCCAGTACCATTGGCCGTTCGGCACATGAACCACTAGACCACAACAGACAGTGTAACCATAGAGCTGTTGTATTTTTATCCTTTAGTGTCAGATTTCGTGATCAGCTCTTGGCTTCTGTGGATAGGAAGTTCTATTTTAATGATGGTATATAGTATCAGTTTGAAAATTTATATTATTAGTGATAATAATATTTGTAGCTTCTAGTAATTTTGCATAGAATGTGATATTACAAAGATACAGGGTGTATGAATAATTTTCGTGTTACAAAGACATAGTTTATAATTTATTATATATTTAAATGATAATTTCTTTTGTTGTTCTGTGTTATCTGGTATACATTTGCAAAGTGAAGAGTGTATTAAATATGGAATTATAAAAGTACGTTACACGGTGAAAAATACAAATTGTAATCTTCTGTTGAAAGTACTTACAAAACCTATAGTCTAATAGGTCTGTTTAATTTGGTAATAAAGTTTGGAAGTAAAGACCATCAAAATCTAGTTATGAGACGAATAGTTTTAATGGGCTACGAAATCAACAGTTGAAAAGTAATGTTACGCAATAGTGTTTTGGTGTACAGACTGAACTACTTGTATTTCATTATCACAGAGGCAAAGTGTTGTAGATTTTAGGTATCAGTATTATTCTAGAGTTATTACAGTCTCGTCATCTGCATTTTAACAATCTAAAATGCAATGATTTTCGTAGTTATGCACTTCTCTGGGTTTTAATCGTTTTCAGTTGGACTCAACCCGAAAATACTGGCCCCACGTTGACAAACCCTGGAAAAACCCCAGTCAGGATGGTCGGCCGTTAGTATTAAACCCAGCACCTCTCGAATGCTATGCCAGAGCTATGGCCTCGGTTTGTTTTTAATAAATAAGGTAAACTTGTTATTCTTTATTATTGATTTACTGAGTGTTCTTAGCTAATATTCTCTCATATTTACAGTACGTTGTTTCCTTGACAATATAGTGTTAACATTTTCTTGTAATTACATGAATACTTTTAGAAGAATGACGGCGTTGACGTTTGCCTTGAGGACTGTTTCTATTGTGGGGATGCAGCAGGCAGAGTAGAAAATTGGGCTCCAAAAAAGAAAAAGGACTTTTCATGTTCGGATCGTCTTTTTGCTCTTAATATTGGTCTTCGCTTTTACACTCCTGAAGAACATTTCTTAAAACAAAAGCCGGCTAACTACAAACTTCCAGCATTTAATCCTGCTGAATTAAGATCGGATACGCCTTTGTGTGATCCACCACATTCTGACATTGCAGTGAAACATAAAGAGGTAAAGTTAATATATTAGCTTCTTTATAAAAATATTGTGTTATTGACAACAGATGTTTATTCTCATGCGAGCTATCGATGATATTTCTCGTTGTAAAATTAAAATCTTGATTTTGAAACAGGATGAATACAGATAACTACATACGACACAATTAACATGGTCTAGTTTTCGTGCAATTCCACCACTTGAAAAGCGATTTTCTAAAATTTACTTGAGAAGTAAGTTAAAACTAGTGCCCTTCCCATTAAAAATTTTTGCAGGATACAAGGTATATTATAAAACAAAAATGAATCTTGAGGCGTCTACTAAGTAAATTGTAAATCCTTAGATTTGTAAATACGTATGACTAATGGTAAAGAAAATTTGATTTGTTGAAATGTTGTAGAAACTGATCATATGCCTGTTCAGTCACGTAGTACACACAACACTATAAGGGGATTATATTATACAGGGTGCCCGCAAAATCCTGTCTCGTCAACTTTGAACTGTGAGAGATGGGGATCGAAACGTGGGAGGAAAATATTGATTGCACATAGATAAAGTGTCATTCTTAGAGATTTTTTCGGTGAATTTCAATATTCCACGTATCTAAAGTCGCAATTTAGAGGGGAAAGAATCCCAATAGATGGAAATAAAAAACTGACGAAAACTCTCATTTTGTCCCGGAATATCTAAATGCTGTGATTTGAGTACTATTTCTTTTGTTTTAAAGTTCCGTGCATGTAGAACTGTCCCGACTAAAACTTTGGTAAACTTTATTTTTATATGGGCCAGTCTAGTAACTTTGGACTTCGGCCCGTCACGATTCGCCTTTAGCTGTTAAAATCCACACCCATGCCCCTGCCGGGACTCGAACCCGGGACCTTCGAGCCGATAGCCTACCGCCGCAGACCGTTCGGCCACCCGCCCGGCACTATGCCGACGTGTGGCGTTTGCAACAGAACTGATACAGGTCGTCGGGTCAAGTTTTGGGAGTCAGGTTGACCCGGTGATCCGATTTTGATCCAGAAGGCAGGGCAGAACTTTAGTGTTTCCTTACTATACACTGTTGCTTTGAACAATATTTCTTTCAAGGGATGGCCGAGACTTGGATTTCACCCCCACCGAGGAGCACGAAAAATTCGATGCCGAAAAGTTCGTTACAGTTGTAATATTTCTATTTCTATTCAATCATCACAAAACTAGTCAGGTCACTCCTGTCAAGACCGGGTCAGTCGGGTTACCTATATTAGGGTCAGGCCTAGTCACCGGACATTAAACAGTGACCCGGTTTCAACTCTGGTTTGTAGTATGTGGGATGATAAATCAGTTATTATGACGTTTTTTACAACGAAAAGTTTTAATTAAATTACTAAAGGCTATTTGTAGGAGACGTGTTAATTACACTGAAGAAGGTAATTAATACAAACTATTTTTATTCACACTAAACACCCTCCTAAAAATTAGCAACTTCAAAATTGCAAAATCTCTAGGGATGGACGAAAGCGACATCACAAAATCATTCACTACGTTGTGGACACTCTTTGAATGTTAAACACCATTTCCGAAACATTTATCTCCTGAATATATAAGGCCAAGTTAGGGAGAAAAAAAAACACAGAAAAACTCTTTAAAAACATACTTTTCTTTATAAGTTCGTACTAAAATGCAAAAAATTGTTTATGTATGACGAAAAAGAAAAGCACGGAGCATGCTCTCATATACGGCCACTTTATAAATCCTTCAGTTGGCGCGCCCCATGCTTTTCTTTTTAGTCATGCGTAACATTTTTTTAATTTTAGTACGATTTTTTAAGAAAAATATGTTTTACAAAGTTTTTTATTAATTTTTTCGAGTTATTTCGGTGTTCAAAATCCTAAAGTTTCTGCAACCAGTCAAACAGAACATCGTTGCGGGCTAGATATATATGAAAGCAACAACGGAAACGGAATATTTTATTGTCTCCCGACTTACGTCACTCCGCAAAGTTTTATCATTTATGACGTCGGGAAATTAGTTAAATTAACGTTGCAAGATTTGAGAATACTATGAACTATTGTGAAGACAGAACCAAGAAAATATGTAATAAGGGTTGTTTCTAGTGTCATAAAACATAGGTTATGGTATTTTAAAGGTCTTTAGAAATCTTTGGATCAGACCAGTTAGGGTATGGGAGGGTAGTGGCCGGCGGTCGCGAAAAGACAGGTTAGGGAAAGGAACTTCAGTTTTCCTCATTCGGCTTCATGCGTATAGAGTGCTTCAACACAAAGTACCTGTTGCGCATTGGCAGGGGTATAGATGACTGCTACGTCCTATGTGATCGCCCGGATAAAATTGTTTGGCACTCCCCCTGCATGGTCCTTAATGTTGTTGGCTAAATATTTTCGTCTCGCGTTTTAAATGGCGATTTCTAATTTTTCCTTCTAAAGTGCGCTCCTATGAACGTTGCGCCCCTAGGCCCGGGCCTAGTGGTAAATCCGGCCCTGCCAGTTTCTACATTTTTGAGTTCGAGTAGTTATGAAAAGTTGTGCATTGGTACGAAATTTAGCCATATCAAATGTGGCCCTTCTTGCCCGTCAAGCATTTTTGGCTGTTTTCAAACTAAAATTTTCGCAGGCTGACTGGTAGGGTGGGCCGAAATTTTTCTTTTCGTATATTGGGGTTCGAGTTGTCATCAAAGGTTATACATTGTTACCAAGTAAAGCCATGCCAAATATGACCGTCCTACAGCAATATTTAACCGGGTCCCTGGACCCCTAAAAGGCAAAACAAGGAATAAAAATATGATACAAGTTTCCACATTTTGGGGTTCGAGTAGTTATGAAAAGTTGTGCATTGGTACGAAATTTAGCCATGTCAAATGTTGCCCTTCTAGGCCGTCAAGCGTTCATGACCGTTTTCAAACAAATTTTCGCGGGCTAAGGGGCCCAACTAGATATTATTTTAATTCGGCTGTGTTTCGGCGAACAAACATAATGTAACATTCTACAACTTTTGCACGCTACTCAAACTCAAATTAAAAAAAATAAAATAAAAAATGGCCGTTTTGGGGGCCCCGAAAAAGTGTTAAAAAGTTGTGTTTGAGTACCGTACAAAAGTTGTATAATGTTATGTTATATTAATATTTGATCTCCCCAAACACAGCCAGATAGAAAATATATACCCGGGTCCCGAGAAAATGATAATAGTAAAAAGGGACAGATTTTTTTTTTTTTTTTTTTAAATAGAAATTTGAGTTTGAGTAGTGTGCAAAAGTTGTAGAATGTTATGTTTGTTAGCCGAATCACAGCCAGATCAAGAAATGTCTAGCCGGGCCCCTCAGCCCGCGAAAATTTTAGCTTGAAAGCAGCCAAAGACGCTTGACGGCCAAGAAGGGCCACATTTGATATGGCTAAATTTCGTACCAATGCACAACTTTTCATAACTACTGAAACCCCAAAATGTGGAAACTTGTATCGTATTTTTATTCCTTGTTTAAAAAATAAATAAATAAATTGGCCTTTTTAGAGGTCCAGGGACCCGGTTAAATATTGTTTTTGGAGAATGCGGACGTAACTACCGTGCGATTGCTTGACGATTTAACGAGCTGTATCCTGAGCGACCTAACGTAAGCCATCAGTACGTGTGTCATCTTGTTAATAAATTCGTGAAACCCAAAGCGTGAAGGACGGAACACTCTCAGGACGACCAAAGATAGATGAGAACATTGTGATAGAAGTTATTGGACACGTTACTGCAAATCCTAAAATACCATTGACAGGAATAAAGACAGAAAGTAATATTCCGCGCAGTTCAATTCATAAAGTCCTAAAATCATATAAATTTCACCCTTACAAAATGCATATCGCGCAAGAATTAGCTGATGATGATTTTGATAGAAGACTTGAGTTTTGTGAAATTATGGTGCAAAAAATTATGAAAATGAGAACTTCTTGAAGCAGACAAGTTTCAGTGACGAAAGCTCGTTCCCCCTAGATGGGTGTGTTTATAAACATAATGTTCGGTATTGGGATGATTTAAATCCCCACATTCTTAGAAAAAGGCAAATTAAAAAAAAAAAAAAAGTGAACGTGTGGGCGGGTATTTTAGGCAACCACATAATAGAGTCTTTCTTTATTCATGGCAATTTAACAGGTGATAAGTACTTGGAGCTTTTACGGAACACAGTAGACCCTGTTATAACTGATCTCGTAGAAAATAGTGTCGACGAGAACGGGGTGACTGAATTTGATGTCGATAATATATTTTTTCAGCAAGATGGATGTCCTGCATATTATCACCAGGAGGTACGTGCATATCTTAACGAATGGTTCAATCGAATGGCCAGCGCGATCGCCTGATCTAGCTCCCAATGACTTCTTTGTTTAAGGTTACCTAAAATCTGTTGTTTACAGAGCAGTACCCACTAGCATCTATGATCTCTAAACCATAGAATCACTGTAGCTTGTCATGAAATTCCAGCGGAAACTTTAACACAAGTACGTAGAAAATTTTACAACCGTCTATTTTACTGTCAGGAAGTGAATGACACTCATAAGCATCTTATAAAATAAGGAATGTAATGATTCTAAGCCATCGGCCAGGAATTACATACCGATTCATTGGAACACATTACTACAACGAATTGTAAATAAAGAAGAAAAGTAAGTCTAAATTGAAGAACGAGCCTAATGGTAGTCAAATTAAAACGGACACTGTGTTTAGTGAAACCAAACACTGTAAAGCAAACATTTGAACTTGCATTATTTTCATTCATCGGAACTTAGTTGTCTTTAACAGAAGACAAGACCTTCTTGTGGATAAAGATTAGGAGTGAATGCTGTGGCTAAAAGTGCTTACTTTATTAACGCATATACTTCAACAAAATCAGAACTGTTTTGATTTAAGTCAGAAATCTATCTCTTACTTTTGTTTTAGCGCGATGGATGAATCAACAAAACTTGACAACGGAGTTGTTAGTCCATGAAACACTTCTTAATTTGGGTTATGTGTAGCAAAGTAGGTCCATAACTAGGTAAAGATTGTAAAATTTTCAGGAGAGAAGTGTTGAAGTAATGAAAGATTAATGGCTATTCTTGCAATTTAGAGGAGGTATTTAATAAAAATACATTGTATAAAAGTGAACGATACGTAATTTTGTTGGGACTGCACTAAGCGAAAGCGTACATGAGGGAGGATGAATACGACGATTCAAGTAGTTACCCCTGTTGAGTTATGACAGGCACGTGTATCGGATGTGATATTTCTATAAAGATAAGTGATTGGTTCTGAGCATACCCTGCTATACAAAGCTAACCTAACCTAATCCCTTAGAAACCATGACATCATCAGAAAATAAATTTTTATGAAAATTTAAACGTTTCCATGGCTTAAAGTTCTGGACCTACTCTGCTATACAAAGGCCTTTAACATAAGTGTAGAAGCTCATTGATTGTATGGACATTTATGTAAGAAGGGAAAACGCAACTATATCGATCTAATTTGTATCAGGTAATATACAATGTCGAACTACATATGTTTTGTACATTAGCGTTCCATGAATTCGTCCTTCTATAAACTAGGACCTACTTTCCTGTTTGATGATTGGTTTAATAATAGTAAAGCAACGTTCATAAAAGTTAATAAAGATTTGCATCTAAACCTGTATTTAGTATATTAACATGTTATGGAGTTGTTGGATGAACTTTAGAATACACTCCCGAGTGTATTGGAACAAATCGTTACGCGGTAAGCATTAGCATTATTATTTTAAACTATAGCAAGTGGTTGCATTCTTTTTCTATTGTGTTCGATGCGCGTCTTTTTCAAAACATATCTAAGTATTTACATTATTCGATTCGACAATATAGTTGAGATTTCAATAGCATGATTCGATGTATTACTTTTCATAAACAGGACATATGAAAACGAGATTCATCATATCAAAAGATTCTAATGACAGACTGAGATCAATGTAACAAAAAGATATTCAATTCAAGATGAAATACATGGTAAGATGAGTCATACACCGTTGGATTAGTCATGATTTCAAACGGTAGAAAGAAAATTAAGAGTTTGACTCTGCAACTTGTAGGTCCTTTTTAATCGTTTAGTATTCTCCATTTGTATCCCTTCTAGAACTTAGTAACTACAAGTCTGACAGAGATGAGCAATACACCGTTGGATTCGTCATAATCCCAAACGGTAGACACAATTCTGAGATTGATTCTAAAGCTGGCAGGTTCTTTACAATCGCTTAGTATTCTCCAGTTGTCTCTCTCCTAGATCTTAGTAACTATAAGTCAGACAGGGATGAACCATGCACCGTTGTGTTTGTTATGGTCTGAAACGGAGGGGGAAAACCATAGCTTTGACTCTTTCTTTTGGGTGATGTTAAATTAACACTGAATTTATACGACGACGCTCTGATTTTGTGTATGTAATAAAACCATTGCTTAGCTTGTTATTATTTTATTAGCCCTCGTTTGTGCCGAAGCGTCACATTGTTGCCTGTCACAGTAAGAAATCTGTATCTATGGTTCCCCCATACATCTACTGCCTAAGTGGAGATGTTCCAGATAGGCACATTTAAGTTTATTTCATTTCGTATCTATGAACAACTATATTCACGATTTTAGGTGTTTCCAATATCACATTATTTTAATTTATTCATACAGGCTGTTTAAAGGAAGGTACTTCAGTAGGCAGTCATGAGTCGGCATTATATGTTTAGATGGTAGTGCATGCAACTGACGCAATACCCGATATTACTGATCACGCTTCTCTGTATTTAACTACACGTGTAGATTTTCCATTTATTCAGTACTGCCCGCGCTCTAAAACTAATTACGCTGAAGAAACTAAAACATATATGTGTTTCCATTTACACAAGCATGCAAGCTTCTGATCGGTACCTACCAGCCTCGAAGATGGTAAGGTCTCAAAATAACATTGCTGAAAAAATAAATCCGATGAACTAACACTGTTACCTACCACGAGCTTTGCACTCCGAGTAAACTACCAGTCTATAACGTTTATTTGCGAATGTTGATCTCCGTCTCCCCAACTATTTTATATCAGGACAATTCAGCAGCCCAAAACCCTCCAAAAATATTTCTTTTTTGCAACGTATCAAACAGACTATCGACCTTTGAACACTCGCATTTTTGATAGGGACAATATAGAGACTTGAAAGTTTCACCTAAATATTTCTTTTGTCAAGACCTTTCAAACGAGATATCACTTGATACCTTTTCCAATTTGTAATTTTGAAGTTGCATCCTCCCTTGGGGCGGCTTGGGGGTCACGTTTTATAGCTCAAAATGGCCCCTCGAAATATGCTGGATGTGTTTTTGCATTTTCTCTTATTTGTCGCCGTTCGTTCGATACAAGGGGGTATATAACTAGCGCAAAGAAAAGCCGGGAGGGCAATTTAAGGTAAATTTATTAGAAAAATAAAGGACAGTACTTACAGCTTATATGTTCCATATACGATCACACACATATTCACATATAAAAAGTCACTACGATATTTCGTGCACACAGTTGCACAGATTCATGTGTAGAAAAAGAGAGCGAAGTGCACGTGTTCACAAAGTACAAGATTGAAGAGACAGTGGCGACACATAGTGGACGATGCATCAAACTTGGAGAACAACTGACTGCTGTAGCTCGTAGATTTCCAGAGCTTGGAACAATTTACAACTGTATAGTGTGTAAGTACAGGGATCGTGGATGGAAATGTGTTGAAAATGCAGAGCAAACGGGAAATTTAGAGTTATTGAAGGTTAAGGCGAATAAAGAAAAAAGTGATCTTTCCCTACACATCTCGTAGCTTAGCCTGCAGGAAAGAACACTCAGTTTTCTTTGAAATTTACTCAAGAGCCTACATCGTCGTAAACCCAGATTCAGTGTAAGATTAGCAGCTCCGAGACAGAACGTTTATTTTCTCTACCAGATTTACAACGTATCATTGACGCTTAAATGATAGGCATTCCATTACATTTGTCCTTGATGATGATTAAAACATACTCTTGACTGCAAAGTAACTTAAAACAATTTCATGTCACAGCCCCTTTCGATCCCACTTACTTATAAATAATAAACTGTTTGTCATTGGTTCTTATAGAGATGGACCTACTTCAGGGAATTAGCAGGAATTTTACTTTTTTGTTCCCATGTTACAACAATCAGCTTTTTAATTCCGAATTTTCTCTTCACTGCGAACTCAGCCCGCATGATTTAGTGGCAAGCGAACTACCGCATATGTCTGGGCAATTGTGGTACATCTTTTTATTCTCATCTTGCCAACCATCCGGACAGTTTTTTTTTTACTCGTTACGGAGAAATCTCTGGATGATACCTAAAATAGACGCCATAACTGTTATCTTCCCCATCTTTTCCTCCGGAAGATGCACTTACCGAGGGACGCATTCCCTAAAACGAGGCGGGCGGACGCCTTTTAATTATGTTAGAATGATTATCAGTGAGCCACCGTAGCTCAGTATGTTGGCGTAGCATTCAGGAGGTCGTGGGTTCAGTCCCAGCGGCCGACCATCTGACTGAGGTTTTTCCAGAGATTTTCCTCAGTCACACCAGGCAAATTCCAGGACGGCACCTTTAATTTAGGCCCTGGCCGACACCTCCTCGCATCCTTTCCTCTCCCCTGTCCCGGCCTGAGTCTTAGATGCCTAAAGACCATAAATAAAATTCAAGAAGGATTGTCAAAATTCTGACCACACGGGCTTATTTGTGTGATTATTTATCTGAACAATCAATAGATAGTCTTATTTTAGCATCGTACTCGCCGTTTTCCTTCTAGAGCTTTCAGAATACTGGAACGTGTTGTTATGTACTCCAGAAATTTTGATGGAAGTTTCTTACGCTCTTGGTAGATTACATATTAACTTTTGTTGATTTTGGAATTCGTTTAATTTCTTGTAATTGCTGATCATGTTTCAGCCAGGATTTGTATTTTTAAACTTTCAGCCTTGACTACTGTTACATGTCATTTTATTAATAGAATTTTTGTTTTTATATATACAGATATTAATCACATTCAAATTCATATTATTGTAATTGAGTATGGTGGCCATTTTGTGTTTGTGTTTTGTCGTAATCAATAAAAGTTACAACTTAGATCTGATAATTATGTAATTATACGTGTTTCTATTCTTTTCTTTTAAAGGTGATTCTAATGGTAGGTTTCCCAGGTTCCGGGAAAAGCTTTGTGGCAGTTAATTACATTGTATCTAAGGGCTATGTTCATGTTAACCGAGACCAATTGAAAACTTGGCAGAAGTGTGTTTCTGTTCTGGAAGATTCTTTAAGGAAAGGGAAAAGCGTTGTTGTAGATAATACCAATCCAGACAAGGAAACCAGGCAACGATATATTACCGCTGCGAAAAGTTTCAATGTTCCTTGCCGTTGTTTCCTAATGAATACAACTTTGGAACATGCAAAACACAATAATAAGGTAAGATAGTGCGCTTTTTAATTATAATTTTATTTCATTGAGTTTGAACTAATTGCATCCATAGGTAGTTTATATTTATCTGTGTATATTTGTATTAAGTAAAAACGCATTAGTTTCAAAAGGACAAGTTAAGGAAATTGTACTGGCACTAAATTTCGTGTGCTTACGTTATGAGCTATTTACACGTACTCTCCTGCGACTATTGTTTATTACACTGACTTTCATTAACTTACTTCAACTCTCCTATTATTCAATGTTGAGATACTGCAGTCTATTAAAGTCTAGTGTGCGTATATGCTTTTGAGCAGCTGTTATTAGAATTAATTTTCTTTTTGTTTGTTTCAGTTCCGAGAGTTCACTGATCCTTCACATGAACAGATAGGAGATATGGTTCTGAATTCGTATAAGTAAGTATTACGAAAATTGTGGACTCACAATAATCGGCCTTTTCTCTCTCTCTCTCTCTCCCTCTCTCTCTCTCTCGTTCTCTCTCTCTTCCCCCCCCCCCCTCTCTCTCTCTCTCTCTCTCTCTCTCTCTCTCTGGGTGTGGCGTGTGTAATTGTGTGCGTGATTTTCGTCAAGATATTAAGTAAGTACTATTCCCTTCCTTTCTATTAAAATGTCACCTATTAAATTGCCTAACCGGTCTTCTCCTGTATAGAAGTCTATATAGGAGAATGCCAGATAGGCAATATAATAGGTGAAATCTTAATAGAAAGGAAAGGATCCGTACTTACGTAATATTTTGACGAAAATCATGTATACATTGACACACACAGCACTATATAAGATAACTTTTAATTTTCGGCTTCAGCCGTGATCACTAGTAGATAAGAAA
>JAGDQP010005465.1:65825-78098 GCA_022664845.1 Lepisma saccharinum | reverse complement strand
AAGAGAAGACATCCTTATATATAAGTTTGTTAAGACAACATTACGGATTCCTTTATTTCTGAAACAAAACGCTGTCAGTTTTAGAGAACGAGACTCAGCAAATAAGCACTGGAAGATTAAGCACTAATCTAAAAGTAATGATACGCACTGCGATATCCATTTTAATACTTCCTCATTTGCGCAGAAGTAAACCATTTGATTTCACCTACAAAGGTGACTAAAGGTTTTGCAATATTTAGGAGCATCTACGTGCATCATTTGCTGCGCGTGTGTCACATGATATAAACAGTTCAAGGCGTAGAATGTTGCCGTTATAACGGGTCACTTTCGTAGTAGTTGGTAGTTGGTACTGTGTAAGGTTGTACAGTGCTTCGGTCTGTGTGAAGTGACAGAAAAATGAACACACAGCATCGTCTAATTCGGGAACTTTTGCTGTACGAGTTCGAATTGGACCGGAAAGAACACGAAACATTTGTAGTGAAAAAGGTGAAGTTGATCACAACATAGAACAAAAGTGTTGAAGATTTTTTCTCTGGTTGCAAGTACCTCCACGATGAAAGTCAAGTAGGCGGAAAACTGTGAATTCTGAGGCCGTGGCCCAAATCATAGAGACGAATTCGACCACGAGTACTCACAGAGTAGCAGGGAAAGTCGATAGCTCACAGTCCAGCGTGGTTTGTTCCCTTCACGAGCTCTTTAGTTTCATCCGGGGTTGCTGCATTGTGCCTCATGAATTGACCCCAGCTTAAGCGCAGTGGCGAGTGGATTTTATAAGAAACTCCTGGGATTCATCAAGAGAATGTGATATTTTTGGCAATCCTAATGTGCATAGGTAGTGGTTAAACAAGGATCCGCTTCCGGAACATATTACCAAACAACGACGTTTCAAACATAAGGTGCTGCTTTGAGTCTGGAGGAATTATTCCGGACCTCGCGCCTTTGTATTATTACTTGTTTTGATCGATGATCTACTTCCTACGTTCACGACACTTCAACAGCAAAGAGGAAGTGGAAGCTGCCGAGTAGGTTTTTTTTTGCCTCGAACGACAAGAAGTTATACTAGCGTGAAATCGAGGAACTGGCAGGAAAGTGGCTGCAGACGGTGTAATACAATGGTTTCTACTTTGAATGGTAGGTAGCTTTCGTTGTAACTTGACCAATAAAGCAAGTAGATGGCCACATTATTGGAAAGCTTTTGACTCACCCTTGCGCTACTAAGACAAAACACGGTTCAAATGCCTTTTAATTATACATATTCATTGGCAGTTTGCTCTCGTTATAAATTCTAATGCCATTCATTAAGACTATATTACTCTAGTTACAGCAGTTATGAAAACCTGCATCTTTAGAAGAAGGGGCGAATACTTATTTAAATGTCAGTTTATTCTTAATTTATATACTTTCTCGTCTTCTCTTGTTTGATCATTTAGAGTAGTTCGCCAATCCTTTTGCCTTTTTCTCCATGGGCACGTATGGAATATCCCTTTCAATACTATCACGTTTGAACAACAGAGAGGACACAGAACCCGGAAAAGCCCGAAAATGGACATTCCTTGTTTTTTCCTTCACCCTTCAAATAACGTTTTCTGAAGATAGTTAATTGTACCTCGAAATTATTGTTAATTCCTTCCGCCCATTAATTCTAAATACAAATATTATGTAAATGAAAACATACATAATGAAAACCAATGATACTTCCCATATCTTTTGTTTCGTAGCCGATCGATTTCTGGGAAATAATATAAAAAACCCTTTCGGGGTAAAAGGAAGAGAGACGCAAGAATTCTACTCACAAAAGAAGTGATATCCATTTTCCGAGTGACTTTCTTTCTGCACCTATGCCGGAAGTGTTCCCTTTGTAATAAAACTGAGAGACTTAGTATCCTCCCTTCCACCATAGTGACCAAAGAAAGTCACTCGCAAAATGGATACAACTTATTTTGTGAGTAGAATTCTTGCGTGACTCTTCCCCTTACTCCGAACGTTTTTTGTACTGATATAACTTATTTTGTAAGGCTGTCTATTAAGAAAAGTGCATAGTCTTTAGACAAAAGATCGATTTTGGGCCTTGGTAGTCTCCGTATCTTGAAAACGTTAACTCCTATTACAAAGAAGTATGTTTTACTCCAACGGGGCCCGCAGGGACTCCCCCCCTCCTGGTACCAACCATTTGGGGCAAAAGCAACAAGACAGACAGAATGACAGACACTTTTCGATCATTTGAGCAAATTCTGAGATTCGGCTAAAAAAGCTATAACGTTTGAACCCTTTCACCGATTTTGACGTGTGATACACCGTTTAAAAGATACTGAGACGTAGATTAAGCTTCCGCAAGTTTTGGCCCCATATGTGGTCTGGCTTCAGTGCTATCATCAGAAATGTGAAATTTTGATATATTTTTCTTTCAAACAAACCCATTTTTTTTCTGTTTCTTAGTATGACAAAGAGCTTTCAAATGCAAGTTCAAGTATCAAAATCAGGCTTATAGTTCGCTAAATCCGACACTATATATATGTGAGTGTCGCTAACAGACTTGTTTGTGAGCATCACTCGAAAAATTACCGGTCTTCATGATATAGCACGCCACTTTTCAAGTGAGGACATCCCATCATGCTGTCCCATTTTCTGCGTTTGAGTGTCAAATTCTTAAATTTTGCTCGACAACAACCCATCAGTTAAGTCTATAAATGTGCAAACTTTTTTCAAGTGTCTTTGAAGACTTACCTAGATAATGCGATGGAACCGTCAAGGAAAGGAACTGAAATATTACGAGTGAAATAATATGTTATGCAATTTCCCACATTGAAGGCTCAAACCACCAGCACAGTAGTTGATAAGAGCAGCTTTAAATATTATCTTAATAAACACTGAAAGTTCGCAAAGCACACGTATTGAGAGCTATCGTTAAACCATCTAAAAACCATTATACGATCACAGGCCATTTTACAACTGATGTTTAGTTGGTTCGTCAGATGGAGACTGTTACTAAAATCTAGGAGGCAATATTTTCAGTAACTTTCTTATCATAATTATTCCTAAATCCTTACGCTAATCAATATTTAGTTGCAGTTTATGTGTAAAAAATTGCAGCCCTATTAAAGTTACAGCTTCACTCTTCCTCCTATTTAATGTATTAATTTTGACGTAGGTTATATGTAGTTGTCTCAACCTGCCCCATATGTGAAAAATGACGTCAAATGATGAGTAATATTTATGAGGAAAGAAAACATTATAATCTTTAACACTGAAAGCCACGGAAGTTGTTCCGAGATCTGCATCGCTAAATGGGAGCGACAGGCGAATGAATGGGAATGCGAGGAAAATGGGTACACTAAATGCGTGACTTTAAACAAACTTTGCAAAAGGAGACTACCGAAATCCCTATAGAAAATGGCCCGGAGGAAGATTAGTGCTACCTCTTGGAGGATTGGACTAGACATGGAAGTGAATAGAATGACTGAGCTTGAGTTCCATAGGATGATGGGAACATAGTTAAAACTGGGTTCAAAGTTCCAAATGAACCTGGGTAAATACGCAACGAAATACTCGAAGTTTGCAATCTAAACATGTGGAAGATACGCTACAAGTTTAAAACCATTGATGATTGTAGGTAGATCATCCTACAATCGATTTGCGGGGAAATTCTTCGTTTCGAAGCAAGTTGAGTGAAATAGGGTGCAAAGCCAATCTATTGTAATCTACTCGTGATGGTACACCTTCATACCAAATTTCGCTTCTCTAGCTTCTGTGGTTTGGAAAATGGGTTAAAGATGGAGACATTTTTAACATTATCTTATATTATCCTGACCTAATCGTGATGGAACACCTTCATACCAAATTACATTTCTCGAATTTTTTTGGAATTTTGGAATTTTTTTGGGGGGACTACCATTTTGAATCTAAGATAGCGACTTTTTTTCAAAATGTTCTAATATATTCCCAAACTACTCTTGATAATACACATTTATACCGAATGTCATATCTCAAGGTCAAACGATGTGGAAAATGGATTATGAGGTCCGCCATTTTGGTTCCAAGATTGTGTCTTTGGAGACATTTTGTAATATTTACCTAACCTACTAATGATATATACAGCTATACTATATTTCGTTTTTCTAGCTCCAGACGTTTAGGTTGTGTATTCTATGGAAATTTCATTTTGGGGTCATTTTGGATCCAAGGAGACAACTTTTTCAACATTTTGTAATTATTTCTTAACCTACTAAAGATGATGTACCTTGATACCAAATTTCGGTTTTCTAGCTTCAGCCATTTAGGCTCTATGAAATTGTATTCTATGAAATTTTACGTTTGGTGGCCATTACGAATACAAGATGGCTACTTTTCAAAATGATGGAAATTTTCCCTTTAACCTATTTATCATCCTTCACCTTCATGCCAAAATTCATGTTTCTAGCTTATCCCGAACACTCTAAACAATATGAGTGACTGAGTGAATGTGAGTGTATGAATCAGTAAACCTAAAATACGCAATTTCAGGGATCCACAACTCGAATATGCTTCAAGCTACGAATATGAAATTTGGCAAACCTGCACATATTTGCCATATCTCTTAACTTTAAAAGCTCATATTCCTATCTTTAACATCTTTTTTCTTACGGGGCCTCGAAATCGCCGATTTCGCCAAAAACTCTTGTTCCTGTATAACATGCTTCTGGCAGTGCTGATGTTTTGTGACGCGCAAAACTTTGTGGGACATGCAGAAACACTGGAATATGGCGCGAGGTGGCAAGGTTCATGATGTTCGAGCCTTAGGTTTAGTGGTGGTGGGCATGGTGGGTTTAGAACTGCCACCACCTTATGGTTTGAAGATCATGAACCTTGTCACCTCGCGCTACCTTCCAGAGTTCTTCTTGCATGCTGTCGCCGAGAAACTTCCATTTCACCGCATTTTAGGACTGAAGAAGTTGGCTGAACTTTCTGCACTTCTGGTGTTTTTGTTCGGACTTAACAGTTTTTTTACTTGTATAATATCGTTGTCGGAACTGCAATACCCCTGTATAGCAAACTATGAATTTTTCACGAACGGCAAAAAACCGGTTTCTGGACTAAAGTCTGGAATACAATTTAGGTACTGAGACGCTGCTATATCTCAAAAAGTAGATAGAAGTTGTTTCCACATGATTTTTTCTACAGTAAGTACAGTACACAGAATTATAAACTTGTACCAAAACATGAAAAGTTAAAAAAAATCCACATAGGGGGCTTGCTACGCTTGCCCGCTGTGTTGCTGAGGCGCACCGTTATATCATTGGGGAGATAATCAGCGATTTTCAATAAATGTCTAAAATCTTGAAGAAAATAAAGATTGCGTTGTATTCCAAATGGCGGACTCGAAAATCGGTTATCTCCCTACAAATTGATTGTACTGAGGGTATAGAAGAACTATGAAAAATTATCGCCGGCGCGTAATCAAATTACCCCCAATTTGATATCCGTTGGAACACTGGCAATTCGAGGCCCACTTTAAAAGTATTTTGCTTAGCACGTCACTTTCATACGATGTAACGAAGTAACAAACCATAATCGGTTCATTTACCCAGAGATCTCCAGGTCATAAATTTACCTCCGTGAAGATCATCTATAAATCATTATCATTAGTAAAAAATACGCTGTTGGAAACTAGAAGTATAGGGCTTAAAACGAGAATATATTAAAAGTTTATTATGCACAATTTTGGAATTATATGTCCACTAGATGCAACTACAGTATCTTACAACATGTGGACAAGAGAAGGTATCCTTATATATAAGTTTGTTAAGACAACATTACGGATTCCTTTATTTCTGAAACAAAACGCTGTCAGTTTTAGAGAACGAGACTCAGCAAATAAGCACTGGAAGATTAAGCACTAACCTAAAATTAATGAGACGAACGTCGATATCCATTTTAATACCTCTTCATTTGTGGAGAAGTAAACCATTTGATTTCACCTACAAAGGTGACTAAAGGTTTTGCAATATTTAGGAGCATCTACGTGCATCATTTGCTGCGCGTACGTCACATGATATAAACAGTTCAAGGCATAGAATGTTGCCGTTGGAACGGGTCACTTTCGTAGTAGTTGGTACTGTGTAGGGTTGTACAGTGCTTCGGTCTGTGTGAAGTGACAAAAGAATGAATATACATCATGGACTAATTCGGGAACTTTTGCTGTACGAGTTCGAATTGGACCGGAAGGAACACGAAACGTTTGTAGTGTGAAAGGTGAAGGTGAAGGTGAAGTTGAAGTTGATCACAACATAGAAACCAAAGTGTTGAAGAACTTTTGCTCTGGTTGCAAGTACTTCCACGATGAAAGTCAAGTAGGCGGAAAACTGTGAATTCTGAGGCCGTGCCCCAAATCATAGAGGCAAATTCGATCACGAGTACCCACAGAGTAGCAGGGAAGGTCGATAGCTCACAGTCCAGCGTGGTTTGTTCCATTCACGATCTCTTCAGTTTCATCCAGGGTTGCTGCATTGTGCCTCATGAATTGACCCCAGCTTAAGCGCAGCGACGAGTTGATTTTTAAGAAACTCCTGGGCTTCATCAAGAGAATGTGATGAAAATGGATATTTTTTGCAATCCTAACGTGCATAGGTAGTGGTTAAACAAGAATCATCTTCCGGAACATATTACCATACAATGACGTTTCGAACATAAGTTGCTGCTTTGAGTCTGGTGGAATTATGAGGGAATAATTCTCCATGAGTTCGTCCCGGAAGGTCAAATCATCAATGCAAATCCATTTTCCGAACACTTGGATCGGATGCATTCATACGAGGCATTGGCCAAGAGAAAACGAACGCTTCTGCAGCAAGACAACTTCCCTTAAGATTCATAACTGAATAATAGACGTGAAAAAGAGGAAACTCTCGCTAGCAGTAACACGTCCTTCTAGTTCATCTGGAACAAATATATTCATATAAATATTCCAATCATAACGTTCAACGATGTAATAACTAGGATAAAAGAACGTAAGTTGTACACTTCATTAGGTCCTCATGTTCAACGTATCTAGCACCAATTATAGTGGAAATATGTAACAGATTTCTCAAACAACAGGTCTCTCAAACAAGGTATTTATCAATTGTATGGAAAAATGTTTATATTGTACCTAGATACAAGGGCGGAGATAAAACCCAAATATCAGTTGCAGGCCAATAACTATATTAAGTTATGTAGCTAGGTTGTTTGAAATTATCACTTTTAAACATTTACAATTTAATATAAAATAGTAACTAAATAAATATCAGCAAAGATTTATCCCTGGTAAGTAAGTAGAAACAAAATTGTGAACTATTGAAGGCAGTACAAGGGGTAACCATGAACAATTCAGAATGTGACGTGATATATATTGATCTTACTAAAGCCTTCGACAGTGTTGATCATGGTATATTTCTTCATAAATAGAGTAATAAATTGAGTTACCATTGAGAAGTTAGAAGATAGATGGAAGAATTCTGACAAAAAGCTTTTAGATTAAATTTTCTCTTATGAAATTCAATGTAATTATTTCACAGAATTTTGCTGTCCCTTTGTACAAAACAAGAAATTTTAATTTCATATTACCCGTTAATAAAAACACTGGTCAACAGCATTTTTGTCGCAAAGAATGTGAATAGTGCTCTAAGGTAAACCGAGGGTGCTCAATTCGAATATGTAATCAGTTTTTCTCCATCAGACTCAGTGTTTGCGTGACAGAGGGATTTATGGCAAAATTCCCTCAAGAATTTCCCATTTTTATATTTTTCATATCCCCGGCTCTTGTCCAGTTAGCGATATAAACACAAAAAATACACGTAATAATACCTTGATTCATACTTAATACACCTTGAAAGTTTCATAACAATTCTTTCTTTAGATGTGAATATATTTGCATCTATGCTGTTTGTACCGTTCATTTTACCTTGTAATATAGTACTCAGAGCTCTTGATTTGAGAAACATACGATTTGCTTTACTGAAAAAAACACAAACATGAAAATGTTTTTGATAAGACCCAGTTTAATGTGTAGTGAATGTAGATACACATTGTTAGGGTCAAGAAGAGGAGTGTTAGCCACATTTTTATGTCCAGGCAGCAGCTCATGGCGAGCAGGCCATTTTTCCCCACAGTAGTGGGTTTTTCTGTCCCTACTCTCTCATTCGCATAAAAAGCAGCAGTACTTTGTGTAACCAAGCTGCATGCCAAGCAGAACTGCAATTACCTTTGGATCTACACATACAGTATATTCAATTTGAACGTTTCATATTGAATAAGTGTGAGAAGCAGTTAAAAAGTCTCATGCGTCTCCTTAAGGTTAACCGCTTGAGCAGTCGGAACAGAAGGAAATTTGTTCCCATTGTGGAGAAGTACTGCTTTGAGGCTAACTTTACTGGAATCTATGAACAAACGCCACTCATTTATCTTATATTCATGACAAAGAGTCTCCATAACAGATTCGATATCGTTACAAAAACAACACGTCACCTTCCTTCGATAAATATTCTGAAAAAACAGCATGGCGGTCACGAAAAACAGTAACTCTTTCATCGCGAGAAAGAAGATTCCAGCCTTTAAATCGCTAAGCTAATAGCTCAGACTGCTGATTAGTCAAATTTAAATCTCGAACAAGATTGTCCAGATCACCTTGTGTCAAAATGTGTGGGGAATTCGATTAACTAGGGAACTCAAATGTTGGGTCAACAAGAAGAGTAGCTTCTCCACTTTCTGTATCTTATTCGTGCTATTACAGGATTCATCTTCACTCACTATCACATTTCTTGGAGGCACTGGTACCGGCAAATCCTCATTGTGGTATACAGGTCTCATAGCAGATGGAACATTGGGGTATTGAACACTCTCCTTGGTTTTTGACGTGATTCCATGTATTTTTGTTAAACAAAAATAACAATTTGTGGTGTGATCCGTCAGCTTCCGCGAAACCATAGGAACAACGAATGGCATGTGTCGTGAACCTTTTAACCAGCCTGTCAGAAGTCTAACACATGTCAAACAGCATATGTGGGGGGGGGGGGGGGGGGGCTTTCTTGCTTTGGTCGCCAACCTTACACCCAAAATAAAGTTCGTAACACTTCTGTACAACGGGGGTTAATTGACGTTTTAGCGATTTCAAAGTCACCTCTCTACAGATATAACAAAAAGAAATTGGACTATTTACACACGTACGAGGCATTTTCTTCTTTTGATTGAACACACACACACTTTGAATTTCACAAGACTAGAATAACATGTAGCCACTTCTCACACAATCAGATCTCTCAATGCTGCGAGCCTGCGACGCCGGTGGAAGCGATCACAATAACATGTTTGGACATCACTCGTTGGCAATGTTGCCAAACGTCAATCATTACCAGGAGTGTGTTTGTGGCCTCAGGGACATGTATCGGAATTCTTCGCAAATATGTCGACTTTATTTCAACAACTATACCTGCAAATGACTTTAATTTAGCCACAGTAGAATAACTCTATGCAGCGTTTTCAAGGAATTTCAACAATTTCGAGAAGGAGGGGTTAACGTGTCAGTATTTCATATTTTTTATTTGTTTCTTTGAGTTTTACATTTCTAATTCTAGAGAGTGAGAGAGACACGAATGTATTGTTTAAAGTTGTTAACACACATTTTCATGTTTGTGTTTATGTGAGTAAAGCAAATCGTACGTTTCTCAAATCAAGAGCTCTGAGTACTATATTATAAGGTAAAATGAACGGTACAAACAGCATACATGCAAATATATTCACATCTAAAGAAAGAATTGTTATGAAACTTTCAAGGTTTATTAAGTATGAATCAAGGTATTATTACGTCTATTCTTTGTGTTTATATCGCTAACTCGACAAGAGTCAGGGATATGAAAAATTCAAAAAAGGGAAATTTTAAGGGAATTTCCCATAAATCCCTCTGTCACGCAAAGACTGAGCCCGATGGAGAAAAACTGATTGCATATTCGAATTCAGCGAAGTTCCTCTAAGATCCGATATTTTCTGTCATGTGACAGAAAAAAGTTTCATTTTGTAAACCAGTGAAATTGGATGTTATTTTAATATGTTTTATATTGCTTTAATATACGTTTATTTGTATTAAGTCTTATGTATGTTACAATTAACGATATGTATAACTTTGGGCTATATTGGCATATTGCTGTTCCTAAAACGTAAATAAATATTACATTACGTTATAATGGAAGACCATCCAAAGCAAGTTTATTTAATACATTTAACGTGGTTAATTTCTTTTCGGTCTTAGCACAGTTTCTTCTTAATTCAGTTAACACAATGTTGTTGTACTTACTCTTTTCTTACCAACAATGTTATGAATAAGCAATGTGTAAGCAGTGTGTTATTCAGTCCTTTACGTTTCGTTAATATATCTGACATCACTTATTTCTCCAATACTTCCTCTTTACGTGACCACCGTATGCAGCTGATATCGTCTATTTTCCTCAATGTATACATTTCGAGAGCGTTGAATCTGATTTCATAACTCCTTAAAGCAATTGAAATATGCCCTAAAACAAAACAGTAATTCCTGCTTTCTTCACTTGTAGATCTGTACAACGAAAAAACAATTCTTCTTCTTAAATGCGCAATTTGTTTATATTCACTGCTTATTTCTTTTTGATACTTTTGGTGCATATTCACAATCCTTTCCAAGTACTTGAAACTAGATACGATGTTGTAGTTAGTTTTTACAGTTTGTTCCACTTACATTTATGACCTCAAATATGTGCAAATAATTGATGTTACCGCCCATAAAATATATTTTATCTTATCTTATCTGATGTACAAATAACCCGGGAGTGCACTAGAGCTTTCAGTAAAAGAAAATGTATAAATCTAAAAGAAGAAATTGTTACTAAAGAAATCTTCTTTCCTATCTAAAATTAGCTATATTTATCTTCTTTCCTGGGAACTGTAAAGGGTAAATTCTGGATGTACGTCTTTACGCTGATCCATCTGAGTCCAAAGAAAGCTTTCTAATCATCGACTAAGTAGAAGATTTTCACAATCTTGAGTTTATTATTAGAAAGTTTCAAAAGAAGACCGTTATAATTTTTATTCGTCTATTTCTTTTTTAAGTTTAACTCTTAGGCATTTCCTAGCCTAAGCCGAAACATGGTTGGGGAAGAGTCATGAGAATAATGTGTGAAGCATGCTTAGTTTAATGCAATTGAAGATAATACCCTGAAATATAACCAGGATGGCTAGTGTTGAGCTCGATATCAATATATTGTGAATGCGAAGTCAACACGCTTCATCAACTGAGATTCTGCCGATCGAAGGTGAGAGAGAGAGCAGAATTACTAAGATATGATGTGGTTAATGAAGAATTTGTTAGGTGCTCTACTTCAAGTGTTTTATTTATTTCTCAATTGGAATCTTAAATAATACTCTTAACAATTACTTTCATCACACTACGTAATTTGCTTTGAGAAATATTTCATTAAGACTCCACTGAAACAGAGCTTAGTTCTAGATTGAGAAAGATAGAAAGTCACCAGCGAATAAACTAATACGTACACAAAATTAAAAATCCTGTATCCTCACCAACAGTTCTCCATAAATTCTTGTTCCGATATGCATGAAACCCACATACATTTTAGTGGCAAAGGTTTATAAATTTAAAGTATGGTAATTTGGTGTAGTCATGATGTGAGATGTCATCATTACCGTCATGGTAACGGTCATTGGTGAAATCAGTGTTGCCTTCCTGCATAGATAGAAAAGTAACTCACAGTAACAGAACAAAGGAAGTTATTTTGTATCCTTATAAGAAAATATAAACCTTCTATTCGCTAAGTTTAGAAAATATGTTTTATTGTGAAATGCGTAATAAAAGATTGTGTTGAATTTCTAATTTTCTATCTTAGATCATGTCTTTATTATGGCTAAGTGAATTTCTTGAGTAGAATGAACTTCAGCAAGCATTAAAGAGAAAAGGATTTTACAAATATAGATAATATTTAAAGAAAGCTTTTCAAGTTAAATGAAACTGAATTCAGACATTTTAGTTTAGTTTTTAACTACGTACGGTATGTGAAAAAGTCATTCTTTTGATTATGGAACAATTTGAAGGAAATTGAGAAGCTTTTATTTGGGAGATTGTACAATGACGGAATCAGTTTATAATGACGATAAATCACGTTAATATTAATCCATGCATTCCAAGGTAGGGTTTAGAATAGAGAACCTGGGTGCAATTACTTAAAAGTTATTGTTTACAATGAAACACATAAATTCATTCTGAAATAACTGGCGGGCAATGCC